>CM066602.1:7972500-8207500 GCA_033816785.1 Picus viridis
CCTGAACCCCCACTGCCCAGAGCCTCATGCCCTGGAGCTCCCAGAGCCCCGTCCCCCCATGCTCACAAGGTGCTTCCTCGCGTGGGCAGGCTGATGGTCCGTGACACCTTCTCCTTGTAATAGGGATCTCGGATGGAGAAGCTGATCCCATCCTCTTTGATCTCCATGAGGGATGCCAAGGACTTGGTGATGTTCTTGGTAGAGACATCCAGTGTGGGTCCTAGACACTCAGCTGACACTGCCTTCATCTGCCCCGAAAGCTTGGGCTCTCCCTAGAGCAAGTGTGACCGGTCACAAGCAAGGCAAAGGGCTCAGGCACAGGCAGCAGCCAGAGGACTGGGGTGGAAGAGCTCATGGCCTCTGACCACATGAGGTTGAGTTCCCTTGCCCCGTGCTGGCATGGCCACCACACTGCTGGCTCTCCATACTCGAGGCAAAGGTGACAGCCTGTGCAGAACAGCAGCTGCATTCCTCCAGCTTTGCCCACAGTGGATGCAGCCCTGCACAGGGACCTCCTTGGTGCCTACTCAAAGCTGGAAGTTGTTGGCTTCCCAAGCTTCTGCTGCTTCAGAGGAACATAGCAGGAGGCCTTGGTTCCCCCTTGCCTAGAGCTGACCCCACCCAGAGAGCAGCCACACTTCCTTAGGCCAAAGCTGGCACTCCAAGGGTTAGAGTAGAGAGCAGAGGCCTAGAGCATTGCACAGCATCCCTCCCTCCCTTCCCTGTGAAGGGCCAACTAACCTTGAACTTGAAGTCATCCTGGCTGGCTGAGCCCTTCATGGTGAAAGACTGGGAGATGCTGCAAGGAGAAGAGAGCAAAGATGGCTCTTCAGTGCCAGATTCCTTTCAGAGAGCCAATTGCCACCAGCCCACCAGACCCCCTTCCTCCCCAGCACTCTTTCTGCAAATGATGACAGAGTCTTCACTCCCTGCTGCTAAAAGACATCTCTGCTGCCCTCCCCAAGGGCTGCGAACCACAGGAAAGCTTAGGTGCAGCTTGCTTCATCCACATCCACCTGCCAGATCCCATGGGTGGCACCAGACATCCTGCACTGCTCATGGCCTCCCCAGCCACCACTAGGTCAGGCAGAGGCAGGCTGGGTGCTCACCTCCCATCTGAAGCCAGGCTGAACTCTGAGACCTCCTCATCTGTGCTGGTGTAGCCATTCTCTGCAGGAGGGAGACAGCACATCAGTAGCACACAGCCCCTTCCCACCACCACCCTCACAGCAGCTCTGGACACCCTAGTTCAAACCATGGCACCTCCAGGGTTTTCAGGGGGTAGCATGGGTGGGCACCTCTCCTGGGTCCTACCTTGCTGGACATTGTGGATCAGGGCCTGCAGCTCAGGGTGGGACTCAGCCTTCTCACGCAGGGCATCCAGCAGGGCATGGTTCTGCGAGGAGCTGCTGGTGTCTGTCTGCCGCAGCCGCCCCTCCAGCAGGCGGATCTGGGCCTCCTTCTGTGCCACCTGCAGCCCCTGCAGAGGTGTTAGAGGTTTAGGACTATGGTGTCCTGTTATAAATAAAAGTTTTCCAGGGTATTCCAGAGTACCAGGGGCACTGGATGGTCCCCAGGGGGTTGGACATAAGAGGCTGGAGCCAGGCTCTGCTTGGTGATGCCCAATGCCAGCACAAGGGACAATGGTGGAAGCTGAGGCAGAGGAAGTTCCATGGAAACAGGAGGGAAAGTGTTTTCACTGTGAGGGTGACAGAACTCTGGAGCAGGCTGCCCAGGGGGTTTGTGGAGTCTCCTTGTCTGGATTCAAGACCTGCCTGGATGTGTTCCTGTGTGACCTGCTCTGGGTGATCCTGCTTTGGCAGGGGGTCAGACTGGATGAGCTTTGGAGGTCCCTTCCAGCCCCTGGCATGCTGTGATTCTAGGAATTTTGGCATATTTTTATCCCATCCCATCCTCCTGCAGATCTCTATATAATCAGCACAACAGCTTGCTCTCTCTCTGCTCTTTGCTCTCCTGTGCTTTGATCTTGCTCGCTTGCACCTTCCCCTCTCCCACTTCACTTTGTTTGGGTTTGCTGTGTGGGAGGTAGGGCCCAGAGTGGCAGGGACAGAGAGAGATCTTAGCTGCAGTGATGCAGCCTTCAGACTTGGTCCAGGGGAGAGAACTGGGCTACTGTCAGGTTATCTCTACCTCTATCTCTTTATTACCTTTGGTATTTAGTCTATTTTTGTAAATGTTATTTTCATTTCAATTCCAAAGTCTGTGCCAGTGGTGTCATTGTCTGTGCCAGTGGTGTCATTGTCTGTGCCAGTGGTGTCACTTACTCCTTTGGGGTAAATCCCAAATTCTGTCTGGTGCAAAACCGGTACAGGAGGAATGGCCACTCTCAGCCTCAGGCAGGCTCCTGGGGTCTCCACAACCCCAGGCACCACACTCCTTTCCCCACCATGGCACCACACTCCTTTCCCCAGTGGTGAAAAACCCTCTCATGCATCTGAGTCTTGATGTGGCACCTTGTCAATGGAGGCCTTCAGGAAGTTGTCCAGCAAGAGCCGGGCTTCAGCCAGGGAGCAGGAGCTGATCACCACTGAGGTGTCCGTGGAGTCCAGCTCCTCCTGAAACAAGAAGGGATGGGTGTTGGATGCCAGCAGGGGATGGAGCTGCTGGAGGTGGGGTGGGCAGAACAGCACTTTCACCACCCTGCCAGTACTGTCCAGTCCCAGGCTGGGTCTCCTCAGCCTGCCCAAGGGACTGCTGGGGAGATCTGGCCATGGAGATGGCCAACACAACCTGAGGGGCTTCTGTGTTACTACAAAACTCCTGATGCTAACACTTAGACCTGCAGACACCAGGCTCACCCTCACAGCACACCATATCAAACGGCCTCTTTTGCCCCACCAAGCTAGCTGACAGCTGATGACCAGCAGGGACAGCACACAGCCTCCAGCCATCAGAGGGAAGCTGGAGCTGCACAGCATCTCTCTGTGTGCCCAGCACCAAAACTGGACACAAAGCTTGCCAAGTTTCTGCTGGACAAAACCCAGTGCCCAGCACATGAAAATCCCATGACCACCAGGCCCAGAGGATGGGGGCTGCAGCTCCTCAATAATTCCAGAGTGAAGGGGCACAGGGCACCAGCAGCCTGTCCATGGACCTGCAAGGACCTGGCTGCACTCCACAAGTAACCCCTAATGAGCAGTGACTGTGTGGGTACAGCCCCACCAAGCCTGTGACACAGCTCAGAAGACTCCAGGATGCCCAACCTGGCTGTGCCTAGGGATGCCCTTGCTTCCCAGGGATGCTGGGCCCAGCCCAGCCACTCACCTTGGTCTCCTCAATCTGCATGATGGTGGCCTGGCAGTCAGAAATGCTGTCATTGATATAGTCAATGTTGGCCCCCAGCACCTCGATCTCCTCATTCAGCTCCTGCAGCCCCTTCTGCTCCATGGGGCTCTCTGCCTGCAGCTTCGCCCTCTTGCCCAGCAGCGCTTCCTGCAGCAGTGCCAGCTCCTCACGTTTCTGGGGGCAAAGGGAAGGGACATTGGCACTGTCAGCACAGCTGCCCCTGCCCTGCACACCACACCTGGCCCTCGGCCCCACGGGCACCTTGATGAGCCGCTCCATGTCAGCCTCCAGGTTGACAATGGTCATCCTCTGCATGACGATGTCAAAGATGCGGCGCTCCAGCGACTGCCACTTCAGCCTGGCAGCTTTGTTGAAGGTCTGGCTCGTCCCCTTCTTGGGGAACTTCTTCCTACAGCCAGAGGGGAGAAGAGGCACCTGGGTGACCAGCCACACCAGAAGGATGCCTGGATTCTGGCTTGACCAGAGCAGAAGCCTTTATGCATTGCCCAGCTTTTCTGTCACCCCTAGCACAGACAGGAACAACACATGTGCCCAGCAGGGTTTGTGCCACAGCACTTTGTGTTCATGGCAGACCAACACTGGGCTTACATGACACTCACACACTGCCAGCACAACCTGTCTCTGGGGCAGTGGTGTAACACGGGCCACACGCCAGCAGAAGCTGTCCTTCAATTGCTGCCACCAGCCCAAGGCTCGGCATGGCAGCCCTGGGATGTGTGACAGCCGCACCTGGTGGGTCGAGCTCCGCTGGCAGAGGGCGAAGGCTCTCCCAGGAAGTTGTTGATCTTCCTGTTCCACTGGCGCACGATGCTGGACACTGAGCGAGCGCTGGACTCGGGCTCGGAGGAGGTGGTGCTGGCAGAGACCTCAGCACCCGAGTCCAGCATGGCTGCCTTCTGGCCGCTTCTGCCCACGGCGCGCTCTGACATGGGCTTGGCCAGGCGGCGCAGTGCCGACACCTGCCCGGAGCAGGGGGGACGAGGCGTCAGACAGGTGTCCCCAGCTGTCACCTTCACCCTCAGGGCCCCGCAGGACCAAGAGCAGCCGGTCTGGAGACCCAGAGCCCCAGGAGGCCATTTGTAGGTTTCCCTTCTCCCTTGCAGCACTTCCCCCTGGGCTGGGTTCAGCTGCCCTGGGAGATGGCAGTGCCTCTGGAGCCATCTCCTGCCTGCTTACTGAGCCACACAAATCCTCCCACCCTGGTTCTGACACCTGGCACTGTCTGGAGGATGGTGGGGAGTGTGTCTCAGAGCCAAGCACCGGGGCCAGGACCATTGGGCGCTGGGGCCATTGTAGAGGCAAAACCTCTCCTCACCTCTTGGGTTTTCCTCCGCAGCACTATTTCCTGCTGTCGCTTCTGAGACTCCAGAGCCCGGATCTGAAACTGCAGGAGAGCAACTGACCTTCGAGGGGCTGCCTGGGCACCCCAGCAATGGGCACAGCCTGGGGGCTGCCTCCACCAAAGCCTGGGGCATTTACTCTGGCATAAACAGTCTCACTTCCGAGCAAGCAGGTTTCCAGCCCCTGATGGTACATTGCCCCTGAGCATGGCAGGGAGCTCACAGCATCTGCCCCAACCACACAGCAGGGCCTGTGGGAAGCCCATGGGAGCCCTTCAGCCCTGCCCTGCCTGGGCTGCATGGCCCCTGGCAAGGTCATGGGTGCAGCAGGGCCGCAGGCGTCACTAACTGAGCACCTTGGAGTGCCAGAGCAGGACAGATGTCTGCTCCCAGCCAGTCCAGATCCCTGCTGCACAGGGATGCCCAGGTCCCGCTGCTCTTACCTCCTGCCGCCGCTGCTCCTTCCTGAGCTGGGCGATCTCCCGGTTCCGCTTGGTCTCTGCCAGCCGCCTGCGCTGCTGCTCCTCCCGCATCTGCTTCATCAGTGCCACCTGGCACGGGACAGTGCCAGCCGTCAGTGTGGACACCCGACTGGCCCAGGGCACCCACCTCCCTGGCAGGCAGAGGTCCTGCCCTTGCCAGTTCTGAGCAGGGAAGCAGAGCTGCAGTGGGGACGCCTCCTGCCCTGGCCTATCCTGTACCTTGGCCTTCTTCATCTCGGCCACCTCTGCCTGCAGCTTCCTCAGCTCACGCTCGTAGCGTGACTGGTTCTTGAGCAGCCGGGCATGCTCCTTCTGGGCTGCCTGAAGCTTCTGCAGGTCCCTGTTCATCTCCTTCAGCCGCTTCTCATAGTCTGCTTTGATCTTGTTGGCTTTCTCCTCAGTGTAGCACTCCATGGTGCCTGAGGAAGCAAGGAGAGGGCTTGCAGTAGCCACACACTGGGCTCCTCCTGCTCCTACACATCCTGCCCGGGGTTACCAAGCACTGCTAAATCCCCACCTCGCCAGACTCCTGCCTCACCCCTCTGTTCTGGTTCTATCACAGGCTGTGGTCTGTCTGGGGACACCCACTGGAAGCAATGGATTAAAGCTCACTGTAGGATGGGGACAGTGGGTGACAGTGCAGTCAGTGGGCTAAGAGAAGCTACAGAGCTAGGCTGATCCTGCTCTGCTGAGCCTATGGATCAGCTACACCATGAGGTCTTTGGGGTCTTCATGTGCCCCTCAGCTCCTGTTTGCCCAAGCGGTTCCCCATCTCATGTGGTGTTCAAGGACAGAAGAGGCTTTGCGTTGCCAGCCTTTCCAGATGACTAGTCCGGCTCCCACAGCAAGACAAGCAAGGTCGGGATCCCAGGGACTCAACCAGCGCAGGGGGATGGCAAAGCTCTACCCAAGCCAGCACTGCACACAGGGGAAGGATGCTCTGGCTCAGTGGGCTGGGCAGGAGCAGGGGCTGGGGCCTGACGCTGCAAGATGGGACCCCACAGGCGAGGCTGTTCTCACTGAGGTTCTGCAGGACACGGTCCCGCTCCAGCTGTGTGTCCCGGATCTTGTTCTGCAGCAGGATTAACTTCTCCTCGTACTGATGCTTGAGGGTCTGCAGCCGCCGCTGGCTGTTCTCCAGCTCGTCAATCAGCTTCTGCTTGATCTCGATCTCACAAGTCAGATCTGCCAGGTCCGCCTGGAAATTGACGGCTGGGGGCCGATGGAGGACAGTCAGGCTGGGGAGGGATGGGAGAAGCACAACTCCCATGGCCCCACTGAGCCACAGCACAAAGAGAGGGCACCAGGAACTGATGGGAGCCCACACAGCTGGGGAGCAGCTGCATCCCAGAGAGCACTGCAGACTCCCTGCAGCAATCCTGCTGCTTTGGCAAGCCCCAGAGGAGATGTGGCCAAAGTATCCCAGCAGGCTGCCCCCTTCCCAGGACCGGAGCTCAGTGCCATGAGATGACAGAAAATGCACCCCCATAACCTGGGCTCCATGTGTGGCTCCACACTTTACCCTTCTCCTCTGCATCTGAGTCTGAGTCCACCAGACTCTCTTCACTGCCTGAGTCCTCATCTTCATCATCATGCCCATCCTCTTCCTCACAGCCACTCTCATCCTGTTCCTCATCCTCCTCCTAAGAGAAGAATCCCTAACTTCAGCTCGCAGCGCAGCCTTCTCTCTGCAGCTCTTCCTTCTTCCGAGCCTGAGCTCAGCCTCCAGCAATGGGCTGCACCCTCCCACATAGGATGCCCAGGGGCTGCAGCACCATTTCTAGACCTCTGGTGTACATTGTTGAGAGGAGCAAGTGTGTGCCCCATCCATCCTTGCATCCATCCCCTCCCAGACAACTAACACTTCCTCACCCAACCCTCCCTCACCTTTGCTTATCGAAAGCAAGCCCAAAAAGACGTGAGCTCCTTGCTCCACAGCAGGGCTGGCTGGGGAGCACCCAGCTCCCTGCTGCTCCAGCATAGAGTCCTTGGCTCCATGACCCCTCCAGCCTGCTTGCAGGGCCAGACTGGGCTTGATCCCTTTCCCATGTGGGACAATGGCAGGGCTCTCCACACCCAAACACCTGTGTGAGTACAAAGCCTGCTCACCTCCTCTACCTCGTTCTCATCAGTCTCCTCCCCATTGTCCCGCTGCAGTTTCTGTCGTTTCTTAAATGCTTCTTTCTCAGGGCTGGGGGAGAGCAGAGGGGTGCTGATGAGTCTCAGCATGAAAGAGGCCAAGGATGGGACATGCTTCCCTTGTCTCCTGCTTTTGGACCTTCAGGGAAAAGTCTCTGGGATCACACCATGGGATGACACAGAGACCAAGTGCAGGGCGGCAGCAGGAGGGGAATGCAGGCCCCTGGGCTCTGTCTCACTGCCCAGGCTATATCGTGGAGGGGGAAGCAGGGTACCTGACCCCACACAGACAGACAGGGACAGACCGCCAGCCTCCTCCTTCCCACCCCGGCACAGGATCTGCCTTCACCTTTTCCTCTGCTGCCTCCTCTCCTTCTTTTGAGGCGCTCCAGGTCCTGCTTGGCGCGCCGCAGGACGTCAGAGGCCTCGGTGTCCAGAGCTGCAGGGCTGCACAGACCTGGCGCCGGCGACAGCCCCAGGGCGTAGGGCGGCCGGGCAGAGACCCGCGAGAGGCTGCGGCGCAGAGACTCGTTCATGGACTCACTCTCCAGGAGCTTGGTTCTAGGGAGTGGGAACAGGACGTGGTTAGAGGGGACACCACTGCCCCGAGAGGAGGGCATCCTGCCTGGTTTGGGGATGGTATGAGCCAGAGACAGATTCACCACAGAGCCATCCCCATTTGTAATCAGAAGAGCAGGAGGCTGCAAGGCAGGGTCCCAGGACCACACAAGACACTGTGATAGACCCAGCTTTAGGAGTCCAGTCCTTGGGAGACACCAGGCACTCCCAACACCGTTTCCCCCTCCATCAGTGGCCCCACAAGGGACAAAGATGGCCAAAGTACTGCCTGGCACCAAGGCTGGGACTCCTACAGCCCCAGTGTAGGCAGCCGCTGCTCCACCAAGGCTCAGGACTTCCCCAGCAACACTGGAGGCAGAGAGATAAAAGCCACACCTAGGCACCCACTGGCTTGGGGTCCCAGGTGACTCCCTAGCCCCTGTGCCTGGCTCACCTCAGCTCCTCAATCTCCCGGATGTAGTTCTGGATGAGGGTGCCAATGGCTTCATTGCCATCACCTGGGGGAGCAGAGGCAGAGGTGGATCAAACCGAGCTGTGGGCTGTGCCACAGCACTGCCCCAGCTCCCCTGGCCGGGCTGACCCCCCTGCCACATGCTCCCCAGCCTCACCCGCCTTGGCCAGCATCAGGTTGGCCTCCTGGCTCATGAGATGTGTGACCCTGCTGTTGATGGCATCGATGGCCTCCTGCATGGCCTTGAGGCGCATGCGCAGGGCACTGTTTTCCTTCTGCAGCAGAGCGTTCTCGCGGAACAGGTCACTGTACCCCTCCGAGCCGTCCTCCGTCAGCACCCGCTTGCCCTGCGGGCACAGAGGGGCAGCTGGCATCCCTGGGGACAGACCCAGCCACAGCCCTGGCAGAGGTACATCTAAGGACCAGGAAGGCCTGAGCGCAACAGGCAGAGGGTGAGAGATGCTTCAAGGCTTCTAACTGCCTTAGCACCCTCAAGAGACTTTCCCAGGTGCTGTCTGGGGCAGGGCAGGACCTGACCCTTATCTCTTCTGACCTCTCCTAGCAACAGAGGCAGAGGATGGTGGGCAGGAGGGCCCTGTTCTGCTAAATCTGTCCCAGTTCAAACACGAGGGAGGCTCTCTGCTGCCTCTAGCCCACCTCTGCAGGCTGCTCAGGCACTCACCGCCTTGTACTCCATCAGCTCCATCTGCAGGCGGGCAATCTCTGCCCGCAGGGCACTGATCTGCTGGCTTGTCTTGTCCTGGTTCACCACCACCTTGTTCTTGATGTTCCTTGCCCGGTTGGCATACTTGAGTGTGTTCAGGGTCTCCATGAAGTCCCGGTCTGAGGGGCTCACACAGGCAATCATGATGGTTTGGCTGGGGAGGTGAAGGTCACAGTGAAAAAACAACTTCCCTCACCCTGCACCAGCTTGGCACCTGGGACCCAGCACAGGCCACCTGCCACCCATCCTAGACCCTTCTGGGTTTTATAACCAAGGCACAGACTGGGGTCAGTCCCTCCCGGAGCAAGAGCAGCCACAGGTCCCCACAAGCAACACCTCACAGCACTGAGCAGAGCCAGCCACCACCAACCAGCCCACACCTGCCAGCATGGCTGGGCTAGAATGGACTCTTTGGAGAGGTATTCCTCAAGCAGGCAGGGACTTAATCCTATGCCAGGCAGCACTACCTGCCAAGTCCCAGGTCTGCAGGGGTTGCAGAGTGCTGGCACCAGCTGATTCTGCCAATTGCTGCTGGGACTTAGGAGGAGCCAAGGTCTTTACATCTGCAAAGTCATGCACTGCCTGCCATCAGGCATTTGAGCCTTGGAATAGCTTCTACATAGCTCCATAGAGCCTCGTCCATATTTGCAGGCAGACAGTCCCTACAGTCCTCTCCCAGGGCCTGGCCCCAGGCTGGGACCCCCTTACCTGTTGCCCCCAAGGGAATCCTGCAGCAGGCGAGTGAGCTTGGAGTCGCGGTAGGGCACATGGACAACTTTCTTGCTCTGGTCTCCAAGGGCACTGATGACATTCCCCAGGGCCAGCTACCAACACAAAAGAAAGCACCCCCCAAATTCAGCCCCTGCTGAGAATTCAGCTGTCACACAGCCAGCATGATGGGTCTGGGACTTTAGGGTGCTGTGGCACATGTCTGAGGTGCAACAGGTGGCATGGGGCTTCCCTTGCCAGTCTCTGCTCTCTGCTCTCTGCCTCTCTTCCACACACACTGAAGAGCAGCATTGAGCCCTGATGTTTCTTTTAGCAAACCTCAACCTCTCGGGGACTTGTGCCCTGTGCCCAGCTGGACCCCTCCCCATAGTCCTGGCCCTCAGCAGCAAAGCTGTACTCTCACTACTTGTATTTTGGATTGTTCATATTCCTGCCTACAGGGCCAGGCAGCACAGACTCCAGCAGAGACAGCAACAACCCTAACAGCCCAGAGAAACTTCAAGTAGGACCCAAAGGTGCCCCAGGCTCCCCCAGGCAGGCCCTGCATCCACCCTCCCATTGCACAGCAGTGCCCAGGGTCATACCAGCCCACAGTTGATGGAGATGCCCTCCTTGGCTCTCTCGCCAGTGGCACCTGTTCGCTTCAGCCTCTCTGAGCCAGCCAGGTCTACAAAATGAAACTTGGCTGTGAGGGTCTCGTACTCAGTGGTGGTCTGGGCTCCATCCAGGGGGCTGGGCACCTCCACGTTCACCTGCAGCCAGGCACAGAAAGAGACAGTCAGCACCAGGAACCCAGAGTGGGCAGGAGATCCCTTGGCTGACATAAGCATTCACTCTCTGCATCCCTCAAGGATGGGGGAGAGGATCCCAACAGCAGCTTGCTCCTGGCCATCCCCTGGGACAGATAATCCCTGCCTTGGCTGGGGCTGCTCCAGGGCAGAGCTCAGCTCCCAGCAAATGCTACCAGTGGCTATGACTGGCAAGAAGACAGACAAACCCCTGCCTTTCTTTGCAAGACTTCAGCTGCTCTCCCCTTCCCAAGAGCCCCCAGCACACTGCCTGGGTAGCAGAGGCAGGCACAGCAGAGCCAGGAGGCAGGAGCTCATCTCACCAGCTCTGGGCGGGGGCACACTCTCATCTGGCACAGGTGAATGGTGAAGATGGCATGGGAGCGGGAGCTCTGCACGTTCATCTGCGTGCTGGCGGTGGTGCGGGAAAGGGCTCCCTGCTTCAGGCACTGGATCAGCTGCAGGTGCACAGGACAGGGAAGAATGAAACATTCAGCATCCTTCTGGGGAGCCAGGGCAGCATCCTGCTGCAGCTTGGCACGCACAGCAACCTGCCCTTGCTCTCTCTGTCCCCAGGGACATCTCCCCCTCGCCTAGCATACAGCTGGCTTGGCAGGCAGGTTTGGCAGGCACCCGGCTGCCATCCCTGCTCCACGCCTCACCCACCTCATCCTGCGAGCTGATGAGGCGGGAGGTGACCCCCGTGGTGTAGATGCTGCCGCTGGCATCCTCGTGGATTTTGATGTTGGACTTGCGGTGGCGCGCGTCAGGGTCGCGGGCACTGTCAAACAGGTCCAGGATCTCCTCGTTGTAGAGCTGAGGAGGGCAGAAGCAGCTGCGGGGTCAGCAGCAGGAAGCAGGAAGCTGCTAGAGCCCAGCAGAGTGGGACTGACAGGAGCTGTCCCCTGCCATGCTGCAGGCCAGGGGGACAGGCCCAAGTGTGTGCTCCAGCAAGGCCCCCGGGAGGGCTGCTGTGCAGGCAAGAGCAGGAGAGGATGCTCAGGAGCATGCCTGCAGGCAGCAGATGAAGCACAGGCAAGCCCTGCCCCGCACGCACAGGGACCCAGCCAGGCCAAGATGTCCAGAAGGGATGAGATCTGGGCACACATGTGCCTGGCTGTCCTGTGAAGATCTGAGCTGCAAACTGGGTTGGTTCCAGCTGCCCAGCCCTGTCTTGTCCCTGGCCCACACAGGCAGCTCTGCAAGTACCAGGGACTTTCAGAGCCCTGTCCCTAGAGCCTGAGCAGACACCTAGGAGCTATGCATCACTTTGGTCCTCCCTGCTTGCTCCCAGCCTCTCCTATCACAGCTCCCTGAGCTCACCTCTGTTGGCTGGAAAAGGAACAAGGGGGAGCAGGGAGTGATGGACAAGCAGGGAAGACCCTGATGTCTCAGAGCTGACAGAGGATGCCCCCATCCATATCTTGACCCTCTGTCACCCTGGGCCAGAGGGACACCCTTGCCTGCTTGCCCTCCTGTCTCTCAGTGCCATACCTCCCCCTCCTGCCCCCATGCCCCAGCACAGGGAACAGGGTCACCTGAGGACAGCAGGCTGCAGGCCAGCAGAGGGGCTGAGTCTAAGCCAGCCCTTGCCATCCCAAGTGCAAGCAGGATCCCCAAGGCTTTAAAACCCACTGCCAGCTCCAGCAGTCACAAGACAGGGATCAGCAGGGTTACACACCCTGCATTAGTGCCAGGACAGGGGCTGGTACCCGGGGTCTGATGCAGCCACGTGCCCATGCTGGCACAGGAGAGCCATTGTTGCCACAAACCCTCCCGGAGCTGGCTGGACAGGGGTGGCTCTCGGTGCAGTGGCACAAGAGCTCCCAGTCTGAAGTTCATGCCCGCATGGTGAGCCAGTGGGCAAAGCCCTCCACAGGCTCCAACAGCCTTGGTCAGCAGAGCAGCAGGCAATGTAGTTTTACTCTCCCCACATGTAACAGCTCCCTGCAGCTGGCAGATGCCTCTACACCCTGAGGCTGCCAGTGTCCCACTGGGCACAGCTGACCTGGGGAGTGTGACCATGAGTGGTTTTGAAATACTGCAGAGGAAACCTTGTTCCCATCCTCATCTGCAGCCACAGGACAACCATGTCTGAGACTATTCTGAAAGCTAAACCCAGCAGGAGTCAGAGGTGGTGATGAGACAGAACAGCTACAGGAAGTCTCCATGGCAGCTGGTGTGACCCCATGCAGGGTCACTGCTCTGGGACTGCCCCCAGGTGCCCCTGGGCTTGCACTGGACCTCTTAGTCTGCAGAAATGCTTCCTAGGATGGGCTGGGA
The DNA here is from genome assembly GCA_033816785.1 of Picus viridis. Lineage (NCBI taxonomy): Eukaryota > Metazoa > Chordata > Aves > Piciformes > Picidae > Picus > Picus viridis. The sequence continues at coordinate 7,985,343 of CM066602.1, forward strand.
CAGAGGCAGAGCAGGCATCCCCTCCCCAGTGTTCATCCCTCACGTGTTCCAAACCCTGCTAACAGGTCTCTGCTCCTTGGGGCAGCGTTGGCTCATCCCAGCCGAGTGGGGAGCAGAGAAAACTACAGCTGGGCAGCAGAGGATCTTCTAGAGGATGGATACAGGGGAATGAGAGGGAAAGTAAAGTGTCACATAGGGTGATGGGGGACACATCTGACTGAAGGTCAGTGCCCAGTGCTATAGCCCAGGGAAGGCAGAACCATGTTCCAGCCCCAAAAGGGTTAGGGGACTCTCCAGGGAAAAGAATATCTGACAGGGTTCATCCCCCAGAAGGACTTGAGAACAGGCAGGAAATTGTCCTCCAGTCTCCAGCCCACAGGTCCCCCAGAGTGCAACCCACAAGGCCAAGGATGTGTGGGAAGGTAGCCAGGAGCTGGGACAGGCCAAGTGGTAGGGAGAGGAGGATGTGGCTGGACACAACAGCTGACTGGCAAGGACTTCTCTGGAAGGCAAGTCAGCCCCCTCCAGGCTAACAGGTACTGCTTAGGGCACTGCTTCCCCTTCTCCCTGGTGTGATGGCCACCAAAGCCACCTATTAGCAAGACCAGAGCACGAGGCCTCTTTCTGCCTGTCTCCTCCAGGCTGTAGCCCAGCTTGGGACACCAACCAGATGAAGCTTGTTCAGGAGCTCAGCTTTGCTCAGCACTGCTCTGTGTTTTCTCACCAAGGCCTTAAATCAGTGTCCATGTGGAACTTCTCTGCACTTTCACCCCAGGACTACCCCCAGGGAAATTGCTGCAGACACAAAAGACCCACAGGAGAAACTGCTCCGGGAAAGCAGCAGTTAACAGAAGAAGCTTTTGAAACTGAGAGGCCAAAGCAGAGGCGGAGGGGATGCAATGCAGCATTCTCAAGGTCAAAAATCCAGCAAAGGACATGGGAAATAAGGCAGCCCTGACTCCCAGCCCCACAGAGCAGCAGCTCTGTCTCTCCGTGTTTCCCTGGGAACGCTGCTCCAGAGCCAGGGCGGCAGGTGCGGCTCTCTCCTTGACCTCAACCAGGAACAAGCAAGCCCAGAGCCCCCTCAGTTTGCAGAGACCAAGGCGTAAGCCCCCTCCCCATGACAGGGGCTGCCTGCAACCAAGATTGTGGCCATCATGAGGTCAACAACATTCAGGTGTTTTGAGTCTCCTCTGCCCTGGCACACATCTCTGGCCACACACAGCTGAGGAGCAGCCAGGACATGCAGGACTCAAGGAGCCCAGGAGATGGGAGCTCAGCAAAGCACAGTGCAGAGCCACAGTGTCACCCTAAAGGCTGTCACTCACCTCCAGGAACTGGGCACTGACTTTGAACTCGGGTGCTGCCAGGCCCTGGCTCTGTGCTGCCCGCTTGCGCTCCTCGATGCCGCTGAAGAGGTGGCCAATGGCCCGTGGGATGATGCCCTGCTCATCCTCACAGATGTTCATGTCAAAGCCAGTGCCCATGGTGTAGGTCTTCCCTGCACCAGTCTGCAAAGAGCCAGGGAGGGAGAAGCTGGCTGAACCCTTCCAGGCTCAGCTTTGCACACCACACCCCACACCTCCCCCTGCCACCCTAAGCTCCCCAAAATGCTCTGAGCCCCTCTGCTGAGCCCCTCTGATCCCCACCACCACCCCAGCTCCCACGCCTCCCTCTTAGCCTTGTCTCCCTCTCCTCCTACCCAAAGCCCAGGGACAGCTCTGCCTCTCCACACCCAGGAGCTCATACACTCCCCACCTCTCCCCACCTCTGTAGGTGCCATCTGAGCACCCCCAGCAGCCAGCGCTGCACAGGAGCCCGGTGCCCATGCCCAAGGAGCAGGCAGAACCTGTACCTGGCCATATGCCAGCACGGTGGCATTGTAGCCCTCGAAGCAGCCTTCGATGAGCTTGCCCACACATGTGGTATAGATCTGCTCCTGCCATGTGTCCAGGTCAAAGACAAAGTCATAGGTGAAGGCCTTGTCCTTCCCCAGCAGCACCTGGGGCTCACCAGGTGTCACCGAGGTGCAGATGTGACATCCTTCTATCTTCTCTTTGGGCAGCTGGGGACGGATCCTGCAGGAAGAGAAGCAGGCTGAGGGCAGGCTCAGGGCTCACTCCAGCCCTGGGAGACACAAGCCTGGTCCTGAGCATGTGTGTGTGGCCCATGCTGGAGCCATGGCTGCTGTGGGCAGGGGACTGGCAGCACCTCTGCCTGCAGCGTAGAGCAAACAGGGCAGGGGGATGCTCCAATTCCAGCACCAGTGACAACCCCGACCTGTTTGTAGCTGAGAAAAGAGTGATGCTACCAGCAGGTGACAGGCAGGGCTGGGTGCCATGGCACAGGCAGGCCTGACAATGACATGCAGCTGCACTTCAAACTGCCCTTGCACCAAGAGTTGAACGCCCCCAGAAGGGCCCAGCCAGCCTCCCCGTGCCCCAGCTGGCTCAGTCCCCGCGATGCCCCTGCCGGGCGCTGAGCTCTGGGCTGCACGCAGACACTGATCAATACATCGAAGCAGCCCTGGTGGGGTCTGCCAGGGGACAGGCAGCTGCGGGGACATGCTGCAGCCAGACACGCTCAGCAGCAAGATCCCTCTGCAGTTCCAAAGGCCTGGAATGCCAAGACACAAGGAGACAGCCCAGACCCGAATCAACCCTCGAAACCTAACCACGACGCAGGCTGCAGCTGTCCGCAGCCGTGACTCGGCAGGGGGAAGGGAGGGGACAGGCAAGGCTGTGCTGGGCTCCTGGGAACACCGGCTGGGAAATCTCGCCAGCGAACGGCTGGCGCCCGGCACGGCTCTGCTCCAGCGCTGGCACTGGCAGCGGCTCCAGCCGGGGGTGCCAGTGGAGATGCCAGGTGTGGCAAGCTCGCTGGTGCCCGGAGACTCGGGAAAAAGAAGGAGCGGGGAGCCAGGCGCCGCGGCAGGGAGCTGTCGTTAGAGCCGCTGCCCGCACACCTCCCCTCCCCGGGCGCTTCATTAGCAGCTGTTTAATTTAAGTCCTCCCAGGACGAGCGCAGGCTCCCCAGCAGCGGCCGCAGCAGACGCTTCGCGGGTTGCGGCTCTGCCCTTGCCACCAGCCCCGGGCAGCGCCAAGCAGAGCCTGGGAAAGCCCAAAGTGCCCGGGCCTGGGAGGCCAGGGCGGGAGGCAGTGCCAGCAGCCGGCTCGGCCTGAGCAGCAGCCGTGGGGGAGCAGCGCTGCGTGTCCCTGAGCTCCTTTAGCTTAGCAGCCACAACAGGCAGCAGCTTCTGATGTGCTCAGCCCCAGACTCGCTCCTGTCGCCTTCCCAGGGTCCCACCCTCCTCCAGGAAAATTAACTCCAGCTTTAATGACTTCTTGACCGACATGAGGTGCTTCCCCTTCTCCCCAGCGCAGACATGCAGGGTGACTGTCCCCGGAGGGGTGGGCAGAGGAACAAACTGGAGCCATGGCAGCTTGTGAATGTTTTTTTTCCTCTCTCAAAAATTGAGAGAGGAGAGGAGGGGAGAGGGCGAGGGGAGGAGAGAGGAGAGGAGGGGAGAGGGCGAGGGGAGGAGAGAGGAGAGGAGGGGAGAGGGCGAGGGGAGGAGAGAGGAGAGGAGGGGAGAGGGCGAGGGGAGGAGAGAGGAGAGGAGAGGAGAGGAGAGGAGAGGAGAGAGGAGAGGAGAGGAGAGGAGAGGAGAGGAGAGGAGAGGAGAGGAGAGGAGAGGAGAGGAGAGAGGAGAGGAGAGGAGAGGAGAGGAGAGGAGAGGAGAGGAGAGGAGAGGAGAGGAGAGGAGAGGAGAGGAGAGGAGAGGAGAGGAGAGGAGAGGAGAGGAGAGGAGAGGAGAGGAGAGGAGAGGAGAGGAGAGGAGAGGAGAGGAGAGGGAGGAGGAGGGGAGGGGGGGGGGAGGGAGGGGAGAGGTTCCAGCAAAAGATTTCTTTCCATGACTAAATCTTGGGGGAGGGGAGGGGGAGGGGGGGCTTGCAGGACGCAATGAGCAGCAGTGCTTCAGGGCTGTGCAAATGTGGATTTTCCACCTAGGGTCCCACTTCAAGCCTGGCCAGGCTGGGCTGTTCCAGCTGCCCAGACAGATGTCTCCCCTGCTCCCCTAATCTTGCTGCCCAGCCAGCTGCAAGCACACTGGGGACCTCCACGCTGGCCCTGGCTCACACGGTCAGGAGACCTGCAGCAGCTGGAGCCAGTCCTCAGCATGCTTCTCCATGCTGTCTCATCTCCCCAAGGGGACTGGAGAAACAAGAAACCCCCAGGAGGGTCCTGCTCTCCAGGCAATAGGCCAAGCATCATCCAGGGCTATCCTTGGAAGCTGCTGCCAGCTGCTGTGCAAATACCACAGACCTTTGCTACAAAAGCAGGAGGGCATGGAGAAGCACCAGCATGGCGTGGCACAGAGCAGCCAGCAGCACAGGAGGTTCACATGGCCACCAAGTGACATTGCTCAGGGCTTCTGACTGTCTCGGCTCTCCCACACCACAGGGTGCCAGGCCTGCCTCCCCAGGAGGAATATCACCATGCCAGGCACTGGGCAACACAAGACCTTGGCCAGGTAGGTGTTCAAGTCACACCCAGGCACCACAAGGCTACTTCCAAACAGAGCACCACAGAATCCTTTAGGTTGGGAAAGACCTTTAATGAAGTCCCACCACTGACCCAGCACTGCCAAGTCCACCACTAAACCACATCCCTCAGCACAGCTACACAGCCTCTAAATACCTCTGGGGAGGGTGATTCCACCACAGCCCTGGGCAGCCTGTTCCAGGGCTTAACAACAACTCTGGTGAAGAAAGTTTTCCTAAAATCCAACCTAAACCTCTCCCTGGTGTAACTTGTTCCTGGGGAGCAGAGCCCAACCCCCACCTGGCTCCAGCCTCCTCTCAGGGAGCTGCAGAGAGCAATGAGGTCTCCTCAGCCTCCTCTGCTCCAGACTGAACGCCCCCAGCTCCCTCAGCTGCTCCTCCCTGCCCTGTTCTCCAGACCCTTCCCCAGCTCTGTTGTCCTTCGCTGGACCTTGCCAGATCACTTCCCTGCTCTTGCTGCCCACACCAGTGCTGATCCAAGCCAGGCTGGGCACATCCTGGCTCATCTTCAGCTGCTGCCAACAAGCATCCCCAGGTCCATTTCTGGAGGGCAGTTTTCCAGTCAAACATGACCTAAGTATCTGCAGAGGCAGCACCAGCTCTCTGCTGTCCTCATCCTCACCAGGTGATGCTGGGGGAGGTGGTAGCTCTTGCTGTGCTCTGCCTCAGCTTCCCTGGGAGCCCATGGCACAGTCTCCTAATGTTATGTGGCAATTAAGGACTTACCTGCTGAGCAGCAACCAAAACAAACCAGCCCTGAACCATGGGGGTGCTGCCTCACCACCCCCAAGCTCAGGCAGGTGTGAACCAGAGCCCTGGCTCCACTGGGCAGCCTGCACCCAGCTGTCTCCATGCTGGCCCAGGTGAGTGCTTCCCCTTGTTGAAACCAGCATGAGGATGACACAGGCTGTCCTGGGGCCAGCTGATAAAGCAGCCTCAGCACAGGCAGTGCATCCAGGGAGGAGACAGCCAGCATGAGCCTGGTCACAGGCACTGTCCCCAGGCAAAGGGATGGTGACAAGGGACCGAGTGCCCGGGACAGAGCTGCATGGTCCCAGGCTGAGTGCTCCTGCCAAGCAAACCTGGCCTCTTCCCAGCCCTGGGCACTCGGTGGAGGGTGGGGAGCAGAAGGATGCACAGGGACAGAGGGGCAGGCAGGGGTGCAGAGGGCTCCTTCCCGACCCCACAGCATTCCCCAGGGCAGTGACAGGCACATGGCAGCAGCTCCAGCAGCAGCATCCAAAGCTGGCAGCACAAGTGGTGTGTGTGCCAGGAGGGGGCTGCAGCCGCCCAGGGACACAAAGGGGACCTCAGCTGGAAGCCTCTCCATCACTCCCCTTCCCTTCCCCACGGGGCTGGCAGGCTGTGAAAGCCTCATCTCCAGGGTTGGGCTGCCAGGGGCTCGGAGCATCTGGGAGGGAGGGGGAGGCGGATCTCACACCTCCAGAGGCAAGGAGCCTCGGCAGCAAGAACAAAGGGAGAGTTGTTCCACACTGCTGCCCTGTGCCAGCGTTGGCCCGGGGTGAGGGAAGCAGCTAGGCAAGGCTGGAAGCCAAGCACTGGATGGGCACCTCGGGGCAGCCAGCTCCCACAGGAAGCCCTCACAAGGTCGGCTCAGGGATTCCTACGCCCTGGCAGGAGCAGCCCTCCTGGCAAGAGGCCTGTCCCTCCCAGCATCTCCAGCCCTGCAACCAGTGGGAGGGAAAGAGTTCACCACACCGGGCACAGCCCCACATCAGGACTGCATCCACCAGCAACCACCACCCAGTGCCCTCCATGCACTGAAGGGAGGCTGTTCCCTTGCCCAAGAAGGCACAATTCAGCTGCCAGGGACTGCAGGGTTCATGTCCTCATGTACCCCTCTCACCTCACCTGTCTGCCTCAGCTGCCCCCTCCCAGCCCACCAGCATGAGCACCCCCATGGGGGCTCTAGAGCATCCTTTGGTGCCCTGTACTTTGCCAAAGCTGTGGCAGCACACTCCCACTCCCACTCCCACTCCCACTCTCCTGCTCACAGCAAGAGCCATGACCACCCCATCCCCAAACTGCCTGCACCCACAGCCAGGCACACACAGAGGTGCCCCTGAGGCTGCACCACTCTGCCGAGGCACAGCCACTTTTGGGGCAGGAAGAACATCCCACCCAGCACAGGCCTCAGGAGAAGACGGGCAGTGGGGCAGAGGGGCTCCAGCCTCAGCAGAGCCAGCACCATGGAGAATGGCTTCGCCAGCTCCTGGTGAAGCACAGCACCCCCCACCCACCAGCATTTCCCAGTGCTGGCAGGGGCTGCAGGGCAGCTGCTCCAGGCTGGGGGTGGGGTGATCCCCCGGCTGCAGCTGCCTTTCACTGCAGCTGCAGTGATGAGACAGTGCCCAGACTGCAGCAGGAAGCTCCTGTCCCTCTGAGGCTGCTCAGGGAGGGAGGGTGACTGCCTACACACCCTCTGCAAGGAGCCATTGCTCTCCCATCCCAAGGCCTGAGACTAGAAGGCTGCCCAGCCAGGCAGGGCTGGTTTCCCAGGGACCCAGGCCAGGGAGTGGGGGAGTTGGAGTGGAAGAGTTCCACAGCATTCTCCCTCTCTGTGCCAGGCCCTGGCAGCTTGGAGCCTCTTGCTCTGGTCATCCCCATCTCCAGAGGGGCAAGGCTGCCCTCTGTGATGCTGGCAGCTCTAGCAGCAGGCAAGGGGCTGGGGGATACTGACCATGCCTGGCTGCAGGCACCTCTGCTGCTGTGGGCTGGCAGAGTCTGGTGCTGGCAGACCTCAACCAGCCATGCAGCTCCACTGCTGAAGAGGTACCTGACAGGCAGGCTGGGCAAGCCCAGGCAGGGCCTGACTCCTGTTCCCACATTAACTGCATTCATTCTGCTCCCATCCTCACTTCCTGCAACACCTGCACTCACTCTGCTCCCATCCCTGTGTTCAGCTGCTCCCCACCTCACCCACACTCCCTCCCCTCCCTGACCTTGCATTCATCACATTCCCATGCCTGCATCACCCATGTTTGCCCCATTCCCATCCCTGCATTGCCTGCATCCCTGTTGCCATCCCTGCTGCCCCATTGCCCTATCCCTGCTCCCTGCATCACCCAAGGTCACCCTGCTTGTGCTCTCTGCAGCCTCCCCCAGCTGCCTCCCTCTTTACCCCTCTGCTCCTCACTACTCCGTCCCAAACCACTCTTCATGCTTTGCTGCTGCCCTGTGATCCCACCCCAGCAGCACAGGACAGCCAGCAGAACAGTTCTAGCACTGCCCTGTGATCCCTTAGGACATCCTATGGGTCAGGAACACCCTGGGCATTGCAAACCCAGCAGGCAAGACAGTGTGTGGCACACGGGCTGCAGCGTGGCAGTGCATGCAGCACTCGGCCTGGCCAAACAGCTCCCCAGGCAGCCAGGTGCTGCCAGCATCATCGGGGTGAGAGCAAAGTGCTTCAGCTTTTCCCGTGCCTCCAGACCAGCACAGCAGGCACAGGGCTGCCACCCTCAGCTGCACGCAGCAGCTCCCCAGGCTCAGCTCAGTGTGGCTTGCTCCTGAAGGAGGATTTGCCCTTTTGCCCAGGAAGGGATGTTCCAGGGCCCATTCCCAGGCCCCAAATCAAGACAAAGTTAAGCATTTAATTACTGTGGCAAGGGAGCAGGTCAGCAATCAGAACAAATTGAATCAGCCCCCCTAGGGACTGCCAGGTCTGGTCTGCAAATGCTCCAATTAAGAGCCACAGCAAAGCACCTGCCAGCAGGAGCAAGCACAGCCCCGGCTCGGCCTGCCTGCAGACGCCCCCGGCTCAGCCCCTGTGCTCCAGCCAAATGCTGCCGAAGCAGAGGGGGCCGTGGCCAGCACGGCTGGACCAGCACCCAGGGCAGGATGGAACTCCCTGGCTGCTGGGTTCCACCCTGCCCTGCTGAGCAACCCGGGGACAGGCAGGGCCCCACAGAGCTGGGGTGTGCTGGACACAGCTCAGTGGAGGGACAGTCCTCCACCCCACAGCCATGCCCCAAGAAGTGACCCCCAAAAGATATTGCAGAATCACAGAACACATCCAGGTTGGAAGAGGCCTCCAAGCTCATCCAGCCCAACCCTCCACCCAGCACTGCAGGCTCACCATGGCCCTCAGCACCAGGGCCACAGCTGCTTGAACACCTCCAGGGATGGTGACTGCAGCACTGCCCTGGGCAGCCTCTTCCAGTGTCTGAGATCCCTTCCAGGGCAGAAATATCTCCTCAGATCCAGCTTGAGCCTCCCCTGGGGCAGCTTGGAACCATTGCCTCTGCTCCTGTCCCTTGCCACCAAGGAGCAGAGGCTGCCCCCTCCTCACTACAACCTCCCTTCAGGGAGCTGTAGGGAGCAATGAGGTCTCCCTCAGCCTCCTCTCCTCCAGTCTGAACACCCCCAGCTCCCTCAGCCCCTCCTCACAGCCCAGGGGCTCCAGGCCCCCCTCCAGCCTCACTGCCCTGCTCTGGACAGGTTCCAGCCGTCAATGTCCTTCCTGGAGTGAGGGCCCAGAGCTGAGCACAGCACTGGAGGTGTGGCCTCCCCAGTGCTGAGCACAGGAGGATGCTCACCTCCTGGCCCTGCTGCCCACCCTGCTGCTGACCCAAGCCAGGCTGCCATTGGCTTTCTTGGGCACCTGGGCACTGCTGGCTCATATTTAAATGACTGTCAACCACAAGCCTCAAGTCCCTTTCAGAGCCTTGACCCCATGGGTGGATCTGTCCAGGTCCCACTGCAAAGCCTCTCTGCCCTCTAGCAGATGGACACAGCCACCCAGCTTGGTGTCACCTGCAGATTTACTGAGGGTGCCTCAATCCCCTGCATGGATGAGCACCCAGGAGCAAACTGTCTCACAGCTGGGAAGGGAGCAGGTGTGTTTTGCCTTAAGAAACCCCAACCTCCTTAGGCAGGTGCAGCAGGAAATAATAGATGAGCAGACTGGCCTGGGAGATGCCCCTCTCCTAGTGCAGGAGGGCCAGGATGTGCCTCCAGCCCTACAACACCAAGCCAAGGAAGTGTGCGCAGAACTTGGAGGGCAGAGAGGAAGGCTGGGAGAAACTGACTGAAATCCAGCAAGGGCCAGGGATAGTCTGGCAGCTGGGGAAGAACAACCACAGGGACCAGAATAGGTTGGGGACTGAGCAGCACAGAGGAGAGGGACCTGGGGGGTCTGGTGGCCAGGATGCTGCTGAGCCAGCAATGTACCCTGGGCCAAGGGCATCCTGGGGTGCATTAGAAGGACTGTGGTGAGTAGGTCAGAGAGGTTCTCCTTCCCCTCTGCCCTGCTGAGGCCACAGCTGGAATATTGTGTCCAGTTCTGGGTCCCTCAGGTCAAGAAGGACCTCAGGGCACTGCTTGAGAGAGTCCAGCCCAGAGGCACAGAGCTGCTGCAGGCAGTGGAACATCTCCTGTGAGCACAGCTGAGGCAGCTGGGGCCTGTAGCTGGGAGCAGCCTGAGGGCTGCCCTCAGTGCTGGGGCTAAAGCTGTGCAGGGCTGGAGCCAGGCTCTGCCCAGGGCTGGCCAAGCACAGCACAAGGGGCACTGGGGGCAAGCTGGAGCAGAGCAGCTGCCAGGGGAACAGGAGGGAAAACTTTGTCCCTGGGAGGCTTCTGGAGCCTGGAGCAGGCTGCCCAGAGAGGTTGTGGAGTCTCCTCTGGAGCCTTTCCAGCCCCAGCTGGATGTGTTCTGGGTGCCCTGCCCTGGGTGCCCTGCCCTGGCAGGGGCTGGGACTGGGTGATCTCCAGAGGTCCCTTCCAGCCCCTGGCATTCTGTGGGTCTGTGAAGGCAAACACCAAGGAGCCCAGCTCCAGCCTTTCCCTCCCAGCTTGACACTTTCCTCTTTGCCAGCGCTGCTCATCTCCTTCCAGACCTGTGCAAGGCTGGAGACATCCCACCCAAGAGCATGCCCCCAGCACACCCACAGGGCTCTACCAAAGGGTTTGGGTTATTACACCCTGCAGTGCAGAAGCTCACAGGAAGCTCATGGGAGGGACCCTTGTGGCTTCTGGGAAGAGCAGGATGGACAGACCTGGCACATCCCTCCCTGCCCACTCAGCATCCTGTCCCAAGCATTTCCATCCCTCTCCTCTGAGCACTCACACCTGGGTCCTTGGGCTCCAGCACTCAGACATGCCTCAGGCTGTGGCAAAGGAGGAAGGAAAAGCCCAGGAAAGAAGTCAGAGGCAGTTGTGCCTGGTGCTAAAGGTCAGGTTGCACCACTCTGCAGCAAGGGAGCTGGGAGCCTGTGAGGCCCTGGCTGCAGCAAAGGCCAGGGGCAGGTGGGCAGAAGGACCTTTATGCAATCTCTCAACCTTGGGGAGGTCAGACTGGTGCAGGAATGCCCTTGGGCCTCCCCAGTGCCAATCTCCAGAGCTTTGTCCTTGGTTCTGGCACAGGCATGGGGCTGACAACGCTGGGAGAACAGCCTTAGGGCTTGGAGCAGGGCTGGCAGGCCACCCACAAGACACCACAGAGGCACCCATCAAGAACAGCAGCTGGATATGGGTGGATAGGCAGGGAGGGGTTGACAGCCCTGTGGGGTTCCATGGGGTGTGGGAACCATGACACAGGCTCAGCTACAGCAAGCAAAGACAAGAAGCCTCCCCTACCATGTCCTGTCCCCAGGGAGGTGCAAAGGAGGGGAAGGGATCTCACTGGGATCCCTGGAACCTCCAGCTCAGCCCCAAACCCTCACTTGGAAATGTGGTCGACCCTGTTGTGTCCACATGGAGAAAGGCAGAGGGGCAGACACCGAGCAGGATGAAGCTGCCAGCAGCCTCTGGCTTCACAGCAGTGCACAGGCACAGACAGGGCCTCTGGATGAGCTCCTGCTCTGCCTAGAGGGGAAGAGGTGGTAGGAAGCTGCTTGCTCTCCCTCCCACCAAGCCAAAGCAGAAACCCAGCAGCATCTGACCGAGGCGAGGAGTCCCCCTGCAGCCTGCTGCTCCCTGGCAGCAGCGCCCAGCAGCAGCTGCCCTCACCCCCCCCCCCCACGCCAAGGCTGTTTAACCAACGGCAGGGACTCTGTTTTGACAGCCTCCAGCAGGAAAAAGCCCTGTGGGACCACCGGGCTCCCAGAGGGAATGGCACAACACCGGCAGGCTGGGCTGGCTCCTCAGCACCAGGCTCAGCAGGGCTATCGCCTTCCCTCCCTGGGGGCCTGGAGCCATGTTCCTGACAGCTTTGTTTAAGGTTTCATCTCCTGCAGTTTACTCTTGCCTCCCATGTCCCTGCTGGTGCAGGACAGCCGCGGCTGGTGCTGTCCTCTGGCTTGGAGACCCCAGCCCCTCGAGTTACCGAGACTCCACAGCACTGCCCCCAGGCCGGTGGGTGATGGGTAGTGGGTGCAGGCACCGACAGCCTCTTAAAGCTGCTTTGCTGCGAGTGATGCCGCAGGCTGCAGCCCTGCCTCCCTCCTGCCCTGCCTCCCTCCTGCCCCTCTTTAAGGTGCAGGCTGCGAAACCCAGCGTGCCCCAGGCAGCCAGGCACACAAACCTCCGGGCTCAGCACTTCCCTTCTACGCCCCCCACCTGCCTCAGCCCTCCCCCCACCCCCTCTCCAGACCTGGGTGCCAATTTAACCCTGCCCAGACTGGGGCTAGGAAGTCCCAAAGTGTTACTGAAGAGCAGCAGCTTGCCTGCATGGGCTGAGCACAGCAGCAAAGCAGCCACAGGATGTGGGAAAGCAGCTTGGGGTGCCCACCCTACTGCTCTGCCTGCCCAGCACCCACAGGGTACAGCAGCCTCCTGAGAGATTTCCTTTCTGGCTGCATGCAAAGCAGTCTCCCAGACACTGCAGATGAGAGATGGGGTACCCCCAGGATGGGCTGTGCCACCACACCAGAACATCTCCCTAATCAGCACAGTGAGGTAGCTTTGCCTCCTGCCTCCCCTGTGATGTGAACAGAAGCAGCCAAACACCAGACAGATCTGGCAGAAGACAATCAGCCACTAGCAGCACACCAAAGGGGGTCAGAGTTTCAGCAGCACCATGGTGATGGTGGGCAGCAAGGACCTGGCTGGGCCACCCCTCTCCATGCTGAAGCCTTTGGGCAGCATGCACACCAGCATGGCATGAGTTGGGCTCGCACCACCTCTCCATCCAGACCCAGGACTACCTGGTTTGGAAGGGATACCACTCTGCCTCCTCGGAGACCAAGCCCAGCTGGTCCCAGAGGCTTTGGAGCTATCCCAGCAGGCAGAGGAGCCCTGGCCATGTGGCAGCAAAGATGCCAGGAGCACAGCTGATTCTGGAACCTGACCTTTGCCCACATGCTGCAGCTGAGCCAAGGCCCTCCAGGGCACATAGTGAGGGGTAGAAGGGTCTGGCCCATCCTGAGTGGCACATCCCATCCATCTTCACAAAGGAGGAGATGGGAGCAGCTCTCTGGGGCAGGGGCTAGCAAGCACAGGGCTGCCCACACAGAGCACAGAGCATCACAGCAGGAGTGTTTATGAGAGCAGCAGAGCACTGGAGGTTGCAGGGTTTAAATAAACTTGAAACCCGACTCAACTTCCTTCCCCAATTTCACAAGCTCCATTTCCTGAGTCTCTGCAGCTGGCTGGGAGTGCTTGCACCACGAGCAGCTCTGGCACAGGGGGTAGGCACCACCTATCTGATGAGCTGGGCACTTTGAAAGGGCCCTCAGGGAGCCCTTCTGCAGCCAGCTCAGCTCTCAGACCTCTCCTGGCCAAGGAATTTAATGGCCTCTGGGTCAATACACATCATCAGCTCTTCCTGACACAGCAGAACCACCCACACGCAATGGGGCTGGGCTCAGCCTCCTGCACCCAGCACAAGTCCTGCTCACCCATGGCACCCTGGCTGGCTACAGCTGCAAGAGCCAACAGCTCCTCACTGTGAGCTTGGGGGCTACAGAGAAGGCTGCTGCTGAGACTTGAGGGGAGGCACGACCCTCAGAGCAGTGGCTGTGCTCCTGGATGGAGGGCACATGCGGGCAGCCTCTGGGATGGCTGCATTGCAGTCACCCATTTGAAGTTCACCTACAGAAGGAAGCAGCAGCTGTTGCCCTCCCCTGGCTGAGGAAGCCTCCCCCAGCAGCAGGCAGCGAGGTGGCAGAGGCTGTATGTGGGTGCAGGGGGTGTGAGCATCTTGGTGCCCACTGGAGCTGGCAAGCTCAGAGGTGTCCATGAAGCAACATGGCAGGCTTAACCCTGATGCCTGCAGGGAAGGTGAGAGTCAGGCCAAGATCCAGCCCTGCCCTTGCAGACAGTGCAGGTCTGAGTCACAGGTACAAGGTGCAGGTAGAAAGGAGTCCCTAGGCCAGGAGCCTATACTGGGCCTGTGTTTCCCTCTGCCCACCGCAGCACGTGTGGCCATTTCACTCCTGGCACACAGGAAGCCTAAATAACACTCCTGTGACCCACTCCCTGGCTCAGCACCTGGGCTCTTTAGACCTGCCAGGGAGGCAGCCAGGGCTCTCCCACAGGGAAGATGGGAACCTGTGAAGCTGACAGTGAAACCCCACAGCATCTCTCCTGCCTCCTCGTGCCAGACCAGGAGAAACAGCAGGAACTGGGGTCCTCTCAAGGACAGCACAGCCCCAACATCTCTGCTCCTCTTCCCCTACTCTGCCCACCCTGAGGGCTCTGTGAGGCCCCAGAGATGGTCCTAGTGGCTGTAGCACCTCTTGACATCCGCTGGACCAGTCCTATGGCCTGGACCATCCCCATCACCCAGACATTTACCTCCAGCAGTACACAGCACCTTCCTCCAAAGTCAAAATTGCTTTCCAGTGTCCCTGGGCATAAAGACTCCAAAGAAATGGCACAGCTGCCACATTTCTGTTATTATAAAAGGACAAAAGGGGAGCTCTGATCAGTGTCCTGTCACACCCCAGTGGCATTCAGCCTCCATGTTCTGACGACTGAGGGAGGTGGGATCTGGGGGCAGGTGTGCTCAGAGGGTGGGAGGTCTTGGAGACTCCTGCAGCCCAGCTGCTCCCTGGCACAGTGTCACGAGTGCTCCCAAAGGATAAATGTCACTCTTCTCCCCAGGGCAGGACGGGATCCATCGCCAGCCCTTCGGGACTACGTTGGCAGAGAAGCTGGGAGGTCCAGAGGGCCTCAGTGCTCTCAGCCCAGCCCCAGGAGCCACCATCCCACGTGGTGCTGCCACCTGCCTGCTTTGTCTTGCAGCTTCCCTGTTCCCAGCCTCCCTCCTTTGTCCTGCCCGCTCGCTTTGCCACCTCACCACCCTGGCTGCCTGACACCCACCAAGGGGGATGCCACCTTGCTCCCTTGAACGTGGGTGCAGAAGACAGTTGAACCTCCTCCCTCTCCCATGGATGCTCGGCATGGACACCCCAGCCCCACTGTAATGCTACAGTTCAAGTCACCTCCTGGTCATGATCCCCTCCCCATGCCCAGCATAGTCAATGCCCATTGATGGCGGGACTCAGAAGGTGGGAAGAGTCCAGCAGGAATGACTCCTGGGCAAAAGGGACCATAGCCTGAGTTTGGCCTTTGTTACAAGGCTCCATCCTGAGAGAAACGCAGGATGGAGGACAGGAAGAGTGCAGCCAGCGGGAAATCTCCACCTCCAGCTGCCACTTGGGTCCCCGGCCAGTGTCCTGGCATGGGCGCTCCTCTCACCTTGGCACAATCCAGCCCTGTCCCTGCACAGGGACTGCAGCACCTGCACAATAGGGATGCTGTCACCTCCCCTGCAGCTCCTCCACCCCTTCAAACAACAGCCTGGCCCCGATCCTCAGTCTTTCAAATGGAGCAAGGCAGAAAATCCTCACTGCCAGTGTCTGAGGAGGAAGACACACAGGCAGTTGTTGGGAGGGGTCCTGGCCTGCATACATGCACCCCCCCCCCCCAGATGTGCACACACATGCACAGATGTGCACACACGTGCACCTCCACACAGGTGTGCACACACATGCACAGATGTGCACTCACAGATGTGCACACACGTGCACCCCCACACAGATGTGCACCCCCAGACAGATGTGCACACACGTGCACAGATGTGCACACACAGGCACACAGCAGCAGCATGCACAGCCCCACACCCATCCTCTCTCCCTGCATCACTGATGCTGCACCCAGCATCTTTTGTGCTCTCACTCTGCTCAGAGCTGTGCCCACCACAAATCCTCCTCCGGGTGCTATGAGATCCCCTTGCAGACCGCCAGCAGTCTGCAAGGGGACCCCAACCAGTCCCATGCCTTCAGAGTTACGGGCAGGGGGCCACAGCCTCCCTTGCCCTGCCCTGCCCTGCCCTCCCACGGGGAACTCGCAGCCCCACGGTCGAGGCAAGGCAGGCGCGGCCAGGCGGGGCTGGGTGTGACCGATTGGGACTGGCCGACCGCCGCTGCCCTCGCCCAGCCCCGCTCCGAACCCTGCTCGGGAGACAGGGGCGCCGAGTGCCGGGCTGGGGTCGCGCGTGTCCGGAAGCCGCGGGCTGGGCCGGCGCAGGACAGGGACAGCCAGAGGAAGCCGAACGCCGGGCCCCAGCCCCACGCGGGATGCAGCTCCGGTTGTGACAGCCGGGCAGGGACCCCTCTGCCTCTCCCGCTGGCTTCGGCGGGGCTCGGACCCCCACTTCCTCCGAGGGCTTCGTCCTCCCGCCGGGGAGAAGCGAAGTGCCGTCGGGCTGCGGTGCGCAGCCTGGCACGGTGCTAACAAAGAGCCTGCGGTCCCACCGTGCCCCGGGGTTCTGCGGACACCGCGGGTGTGTCTTGCCAGCCTGGAGCCCCTGGAACTCCCGCAGCGCCCCCCAAGCCCCGCATGCGTTGGATGCCGCCGGCAGCTCCGTGGCTGCGGTGCGCGGTCTGGACGCGCATTGTTCCCAGCCCGGAGCCAGCACAAAGGACATCGAGATGCCGCAGCGCTCCCTGTCACCTAGCCGAGGGGGGTTGGGGGGAGTGGTGGGGCGGGGGTGGACACACAGGTACCCACACACACCCCCTCGGCACCCTGACTGACAATACCGGCGGGGAAAACCCACCCGCGACGCAGCCCTGGGTTGCCGAGCTGCAAAGGCTGGCGACAGCTTTTCTCCAGGTGAAGGCGCCGGAGGGTCCCGGCGATGGCGGGGGAGGAGGGCACCACGGGGCTCGCAGCGAGGTGGGGTGAATGGGGGAGAGGGGGGTGGCATGCCCGAAACGATGCGGGGCTGGGGCTTGGGGAAGACAGCGGCGGCAGCGGAGGGACATGGGGGGCTGCTGGTGCGACAAAAGCCGAGTCGGGACCGGAGGGGTCACGGTGCCCCGGGGCCGGGCAGCGCCGAGCCAAGCATCGGCAAGCCACGAGCCGCGCACACGAAGCTGCAGCCCCCAGTCCGCCGATGAGCCCCGAGGTG
Source organism: Picus viridis (assembly GCA_033816785.1). NCBI lineage: Eukaryota > Metazoa > Chordata > Aves > Piciformes > Picidae > Picus > Picus viridis. The sequence continues at coordinate 8,002,227 of CM066602.1, forward strand.
CACCGAGCCCCCTGCGCCCCGGGGCGGGGGGATTGCACCGAGCCCCCTGCGGCTCCCCGGCACTCACCTCACGGCCACCTTCACGCAGCTGTCCGGGGCCGCCATGCCCTCGCCGCCCGGGCACCGCGGCCGCCGCTGCCGGAGAGCATCCGCGGGCGGGGAGGGGGCGGGCAGGGGCGGCCCCAGGTGCCGGGGGCGGGGCGGGCACGCCCCCGTGGCTGCACTGCCGGGGCGCGGGCGCGCCCCGCGCACGCGGAGGCGCGCACGGCTGTCGTGTGCCTTTCGCACAGCTAGCGGTCCCTGCCGCCCCTCCTCGGGCCAGCGGCTCCAGCTGCCGCCTGCGCACGGCGGTACCGGAGCCGTACTGGGGCTGTTCCGGGCTGTACCGGGGCTGCTTCGGACTTCCCGCTCCTGCGACAGCAGGTAAGCAGCCCGGGATCCTCCGGGGTGGGTGCTGCCCGTCCCCGGGAAGGAGCAGAGCCCTGGAGCCCCGTCGGATCCTGGTGTGCAAACAGCCCAGGGGGCTGGGCAAGCCCGGGGAGGCCATCATCCTGGCAGCTCAGTGCGGGCCGGTGGTGCCCAGAGCGGGCTGGTGCTGCCCAGTGCATCGCAGTGTTGTTCAGCTCCGGACATGATGCCCTTACCAGCCTCTCGGTCCCCCTGCCTTCGTCTGCCCTCCTGTTCCTGGGCCTCTGCCCATCACTCAGATTCTCTGTCCCCAGCTGCCCATGGGAGAGGCTTGCAGCCAGCCCTGGTGGCTCAGGTGCTGCTGGGGGGCGACACTGGAGCTCTCCCTGTTCCTGCACATGAGGGCCACAAGGAAGAGGCATCATGCCCCTGTGACAGCCCAGCCCTGGCACTGCTGGCAGGCAGCCCCACAGCTAGCCCCCAGCTCCCCACTAGTGGGCAAGCACCACAGCATCCTGCCAATTGACTGCTAAAGATGGCAGCAGCAGGCAGTGGGCAGCCTACAAGAAGCTACTGTGCAGATGAGGGTGCAGGTGCTGCTGCATAGGGGCACGGGAGCTGAGCACAGGCACCACTCCACACACTGTCCCCAGCCACTGGCCAGGTTACACCTGGCAATGAGAACACACTTCCCCACTATGGTGTTGGTGCCCTGTGCTGGCAGAGCCTGCACTGCCCAGGGGCACAGGGAGCCCCTGCCTCAGCAGGAAAAAAAGCACCTCCCAGGCTGAAGCAGTGTGAGACCTACAGGGGAGCCCCAGCTCTGCAGGTCTGTGTTGATGTCTGGGTGAACAGCAACAGAGCATGAAGGGAAACTGGGACACGCTGAGGTTTACTTTGAAGAACCCAGGCTGTGCTGCTTTAGGACAGTCAGGACATGCCAGTACTGGTAGCTGACAGCTGATGAAGTCAGAGCTGTGCCCAGCATGGGGCACGGCACCTGTCCTCTGCTCGGGGCTCTGGATGCCTTCTTCCCTTCATCCTGCCTGCTTATGCTCCTCCTGAGGTTCCCAAGGGGCACATGGGCTCTGTACCCTGGGGGAGCCAGCTTGGCATCTTCTGGCACCTTATGCTGGTACAGCATCATGGGCATGAGCAGCAGATAGTCTGTGTCCCGGGCTGTCTCTCATTTTGTCTCCCAAGTACAACTGTGACCTCCCACCCTGAGCTGCTGCTATGCCTGGGGCTGGACCCTTCCTCTCCAGAGCTCCAGACAGAAAGGGGCAGGGAGGTGTTGCTGACCTTAGTATATGAGAACCAGGGTGGGCAGCAGGGCCAGGAGGTGAGCATCCTCCTGTGCTCAGCACTGGGGAGGCCACACCTCCAGTGCTGTGCTCAGCTCTGGGCCCTCACTCCAGGAAGGACATTGAGGGGCTGGAGCCTGTCCAGAGCAGGGCAGTGAGGCTGGAGAGGGGCCTGGAGCCCCTGGGCTGTGAGGAGGGGCTGAGGGAGCTGGAGGTGTTCAGGCTGGAGAAGAGGAGGCTGAGGGAGACCTCATTGCTCTCTACAGCTCCCTGAAGGGAGGTTGTGGTGAGGAGGGGGCAGCCTCTGCTCCTTGGTGGCAAGGGACAGAAGCAGAGAAAGTGGTTCCAAGCTGCACCAGGAGAGGTTCAAACTGGATCTGAGGAGATATTTCTGCCCTGGAAGGGATCTCAGACACTGGAAGAGGCTGCCCAGGGCAATGCTGCAGTCACCATCCCTGGAGGTATTCAAGCAGCTGTGGCCCTGGTGCTGAGGGCCATGGTTTGGTGCTGAGCCTGCAGTGCTAGGTGGAGGGTTGGGCTGGATGAGCTTGGAGGCCTCTTCCAACCAGGTGTTTTCTGTGATTCTATCTTCCTACTCCCACCTTTGTGCTAGCAGTGTCACAAGACATATTCGTCGCCCAGTTCATCTAGGATTCAACCCAAGAAGGAGCCCTCAGATGCTAATTTGAGGCAAATCAGGCCCTGTGCAGCCCCAGACCCCAGCAGAGGGTGCAGAGGCACTGCCCCACTGCCATACATCCCCACCCTAGTGGCACCCTTTGTGTTTGGAGTCCCTGGTGAGCCCTCACCTGCCCTGCAAAGTGCCTCATGCAGTCTCACACCACACTGAAGGGACCAGGAAACATTCACCTCGGAGGGCATCCTACACATGCCCCTGGCAGAGCCTTATTGCCAAGCACCCTGTGCCCCTTCCTCAGGAGCAGGGGGTGTGTAAGGGGTGTGGGGGATGTCTATGCCCTGTCTCAGCAGAGTAAGAGCGAGGATGCAGCAGCTGCCCCCACACCATCCCTGCCAAGTGCCTGCATCCTCTCGGGGCAAAGCTGTCTGCAGCTCCTGCACAAGGAGAGGCTGCCCAGTGCTCAGGCTGCAGCTGGGGCTCAGCAGCAGCCATTGCCTGTATTAAGTTAACAAATCAAAGCTCTGCTGGAGAGCAGACAAGCTCCATTGATCCAGCACCTCCCCTGGGCCCCATCACTTTGCTGTGTTTTAATACAGCTTCGGTGAGGAAGAGCCCAGCCTAGCCTGGCTCACTGCATTGGAGGCCCTGTGGAGCAAGATCCAAGCATACCCTGGGAGATGTGGCTGCCCCAGCTCTCCTCTGGGACCCAGACCTTGCCTGGGGCACGGAACTCTCAAGTGAAACTCTTGGGTGGGCTCATTCCAGGAGAGGAAAAACTTCAGCAGCCACTTGATGCCAGGCAGCACTGGGCAGTACTGGCATGGGCATGCAGCAAGTGCCATGCTCTCTGCGCTCTCCTGGCTGTGGCACCTCTGGCTTGTTCCCTGCAGAGCAGAGGAGATGTCTGTGGGCTGGATGTGACCCTCCTGCAGGCCAGGCTGACCAATGGACACCCAATAGTGGAGATATGTGAGGTGACAGAAATCACACCGCAGTGCCCAGCTCTTCACTGGCACAGTGAGCCTGTGCCTGCCTCCTGCCCAGCACAAAGCAGATCTGGTCTCCTCCCCACAGAACAGTCTTGGCTCCAAGGAGGAGGAATAGGCTCTAGCAAATACTGGGTCCAGCTGCTGGGATGCCAGGAGGTTCCCAGAGCTTGGCACCTCAGGACGGTTGGTCAAGGTGTGAGCACTTAAGGAGCAAGGATTAGAGCTCCCTCAGCATGGGGGCTGGAAGCTGCCACATGAATCACTGCCAGCTCTGGGTAAATGTGGTCTCACTTTCACAGCCTACTGCCTGGGCTGGGCTCCACAGCAAGCAGCCATGGGCACAGACTGTGCAGGCAGGGTGGCTGAGTAAGGAGGGCACAGGGGCATCCACAGGGTCACGTAGCAGTAATGCTTTAATGACCTGTCCAGAGCTTGCAAGACTGCTGGCACAGCATTGTCCTGTCCTGCACCTGGAGACCAGCCCAAAGATCCTTCTGTAGCTGGACAGAGCCACCAGGACCCCAGCAGAGAAGGGTAGCAGTGTGGCATTGCTCCAGCAACCCCTGCCAGCTCCTGAGGGGACAGTGCCCAATGGGCTGCATCAGCAGGAGGCTCACAGGTGAGTGGCAGTGGTGGTGTTCTGGCAGGGGCTGCACTCAGCCCTGGGGAGCTGCCGAGGTGTCCTAGAGGGCAGAGCCAGGTTTTGTATCCTGCAGTGTTCCTCTTCCCTTCAGCAGCTCCAGGGCTGCTTTCTCCATCTCCTGCACTTCCAGCTGGCTGCTGGCTGCCATCTCCTCCCTGGTCACTGTGACGAAGGATGGGTCGTGGGCCAGGACCGCAAGGCCCCCGGAGATCAGAGCCTGCAGCAGGGAGGAAGGGGTCAGAGCCCAGGCTCTGTCCAGCCTGCAGAGCTGTCCCTGACTGCAGGCAGCCCACCCCTGTCCCTGCAGCTCCCTGCACAGCACACACCTGCTGCTCACTCTCATAGCTAAGCTTTTTCCTCCAACCTCACAGCTTGGTATGCACGTGGCATCTCTGTCATCCCCTTCACTCCAGGGCCGCCCTGCCTTTCCCTCTGCCAGGCTGTGCCCCCTCCTTACCTCCTGAATGAGGAAGGTGATGGCTGGGGTGGAGGATGTGCTCAGGTCACCACTTTTGCCTTGCTGGTGCCCTGAGCTGGATGCTGTTCCCATCACAGTGCCATCCACTCCAGGCAGCTGGGCAAGAGGAGCAAAGGCTTAGGCTATGCTCATGGAAGTGTGGGGGCTGCAGGTACTCTCCCCAGGCTGGACATGCAATTCCATCTTGCTGCAGCTCCTGGGTCTAAGGCACCACTCACAATGGGACAAGCAGGATCACATGGGCAGGGAGCTGGGAACCAGCCCTTATCTCCTGCCCTGGCACTTGCCAGGTGATGAGGCACTGTGGCAAGCCAAGGGCAGCCAGGGGAGCCCTTTTGTCTGCCCTGTCTCTGGAGACAGCCAGGGAGCCAAAGAGGTGCTGCTTGAAGCCATCCCATGCCTGCTGCAGCAGAGCCAGGGCTGGGTTCTGAGCTGATCAGACAGGAAAGCTCCAGCAAAGCTGCATGCTGGGGAGCCTTGGAGGCTGCCTCCTCCGCAGCATGGCTGTAACAGCCTTGCCCAGGAGGGAGGGATGTTCACCCCTGTCCCCTGCACTGCTGCTTGTGGACACACACTGTCCCCTTTACCTCCTGGGATGGAAGCTGTGGCCCTGGTGTTGGGTGCCCCCTTGCCTCTCGCCTCCGGCCTGGCCTTGCTGGCAGCCTGTCCATGGGTAGAGGGTGGCTGTGTTCTGGGAGAGGGAGAGGTGGGAACATCAGATGGGCACAAGAGCAAAGACACCACTGCCACCCACAGCTGGAAATGAGTTGGTTAGGGTGAGGGAAGCAAAGGGTTCTTAGGACTAGCCAAAGTCCCAGCAGCTGCCCACTGCCCCATGCTGGCTTCTCACTCCTGGCTGGGGATTGCCTGCTCATGGAAATGAACAGGGTCTGGTGGCCCTGCAGCCCAGGGTTGGCCAGTCCTCCCCCAGCCCAAGGCACTAGCTCCATACTCTGTCACCCTGGGGGGTGGGAAAATGGTAAGAGGGTCTCCTGGAGCTCCCCAGACAGGTCCTGCTGTGCTCAGGGCTCTCAGCTAAGCTCCAAGTTGTTGGGGTCTGCATCTCCTTTCCCCTGCCTGCCCCAATATCAGTCCATTGTCCCTACCTTAGTCTGTAGGCTGGTCCTGATCCCCCAGAAGAGGAATAATGCTGAGACTCACCCTGTGGTGGATGCCTGCATGCTGCTGGCACTGTCTTCCTCATAACCTCATCTTCATATTCCATCCTGGCAAGGGCAGGCAACCCGGGTTAGCCCAAGCAGGGACCACACCAAGGCCAGCTCTGCCCAGGGGTGCAGCCCTCCTCACCTCCTCTACCTTGGGAAATGCTGCTGAAGGGGGTGCAGACCAGGAGGGGCACCTGGGATGGATGAGCAGGGTGGAGACCTCAAGGAGTAGGATTAAGTAGATTAACTCAGAGATTGTCAGGGAAGGGTAACCCCTGCAATCCTTGGAGCCCTGCTGTCCACCTTGATCCTCACAGCACCAAGCTGAAGGAGTGATGGGAAGGATAAGAAGCGGGGGGGGGGGGGGGGGGCGGAGCCACAAGCGTAGCTGTGTGGAACCACAGAGTAGCCCTGGATCTACCCTGCATGTCCTGGGGACATCTCTGTGTCCGGGTTCCAGTGAGGGGTGTCTGTCCCCCCTGGCCCACACCCCAGGGGCTGAATTTCAGCTCCTGTGTGCAGGGAGCCATCTGCACAGGCAGCACTCAACCTCCCCCGGGTCTGCAGGGACCTCACTGCTGCAGCTTAGCCTCCAGACCTTACGCATCCATGAGGAGTCACTGGGCAAGAGTGAGGCACAGCCAGCCACCAGCACAGTCCTGCTGGGATCTGCCAAGCACAGCCCTTCTCTGCCTTGCCAGCCCACACAGGGCTCCCCAGCCCTTACCCCTCCAGCCAGCCTCTGCTGTTGGCATTGTTGACGTTGGTGTTGCCTTCTGGGGGAAGTCATCGAGGAAGACAGGAGAGTCGAAGTCCTCACTGCCCACCTCTGTGAACTGCAGGGGTCTCTGGCTGGCCACCTGGGGCTGCAAGGGGCTGCCAGGCTCCAGGAAGCTGTCCACCTGGCCAAATAAGCCACCTGTCCTCTGCAACCAAGAGGGAGGGCATCAGGGAGGCCTGGGGCTCTGGGCTGCTCTGGGACCATTCCCATGGGAGACTTGGGGGGGTGCCCATGGGAACAGGGGACTCTCTGCTCAGGCCTGGCAGACTGCATGGCTTCAAAAGCCTCACTCTCCAGATGGGGAAACTGAGGTACTGAGGGGTGATGGTCATGCATCAGCACTGGGATGGGAGTCAGCCTTGTGACCTCTGTGGGATCACCCGAGCCAGTGGCACCTTTGGACACAGCAGAAGGTGCAGTCCTGCAGCACCACAGCTGCCCAGGGCATCACAAAGGCTCCCAGGGAGCAGGACATGAATCTGCTCCTGCTCTGGTGATGATGAGACCTGAGCTGCCTTGCCTTAGCCTGGCAGAAGGTGTGAATGGAGCTCTCCCTAAGCACACCCCTGCCAGGGTGACTCCAGCGGGATGTCCTCAGGGAGAGGACAGAAGTGTGGCTCCAGACTTTTGCTTTGCACCACCCTCCATGCCCAAGCTCACCTCTATGAACTGCCCTCCAGCTGCTGGCAGTCATGCTGCCCCATCAAACTGTGGCGACCAGCGTCTCCTGGGGTGCCCTGAGGGCTGCACTTACCCTATATATCCCTTCCTCCATGGCTGCCTCTACCATTGCTCTTTCCAGCTCCTCCTCAGCAGTCAGGTCCCCAGAAATGGCTCGATGGATCTCAGGAGCAGCTTCTTCTTCAATGCTCCTCAGCCCAGCCTGGTGGAGACAAGAAGGCACGGCTGGATTAGCCTGGCCCCATGTGGTGAAGGCACATTACGCTCAAATATTGAATCTTGTCCCAGCATGTGGACAAGTTCCCCCTCCTCCCAGAGGAAGACAAAGGCCAAGGCATTAGCCAGGCCAGCATGCACCCAGCGCATGCAGCGCTCATGCAAACACCAAGTATGGCGTAACTCTAGTTTCATGCTTTCTACAGGCTGAAGCCAGTTGTTTACAAGAGTGCCCGTTGGTCAAACCCAGCCTCGAGGAATCTATAAGTACTGGCCCAGTTGGTAAACAAGTTGCCCCCTCTTTCACTTTGTCTCTACTTGCTCGAGAGGGCAACGCTATAGCCTCTGCCATTGAGCTCATTGTCGTTAGCTTCTGTCCTACATGCACGCATACTGAAAGCCTCTGCATCGCGAGAAGCGCTCCTGAGAATCATCTCCAGAGGGAGGGCCTTCGCTGAGCTGGAGAAGCCCAGCGTCGCCACCGCCAGTCGCACCGACCGGGAGAGCCCACCGTGCCTTCCGAGGACTGGACCAACTCCCCAGGGTAAGATCTGCCCAGTTGCTGGGGAGAAGGGACTTGACTGATGACCGGCAGTCCTCACATCTGCCTAGTCCCCGCTATCGCAGGAGAGGAGCTGCCACCTGTGCAGCTCTGAGCCCTGTCAACCTCAGGGAAGATCCTAAAGCACCGTGTGTGCCTGTCCGTGCACCATACCCAGGACCGCTCCGAGAGTCCCGCTGTCCCTTTAAGCCAGGTAAAGGAGAAGCCGCCACTTCACGCGGCCGTGGCTCTTCTCGGAGGTTGTTGCCATCAGCCCAGAGACGCGCCGTAGCCAGGCCGACCCCACAGCCCTGCCTGTTGCCGAGCCCGATCGGAAACCTCCGAGCCCGCCTATCGGGAACCGTCTCCCCGCCCAGCTGTGCAAGCCGACTCCGAGGGCTGACCCCGTCCCAGGACCAGCCCTACTAGCCCTGCCGACCCCACGGGCCGACCCCGACCAGGACCGATCCCTATTGTCTGGAGGGAATTGGCCGAGTCCTGAAGGGAATCTCCTTACGAGCTAAGCCCCGGTTCCATTCCCTCTCCACTGCTGCGGAGAGAGGAGACAGCCACCCAGTGCCGCCGTCCAGATCGACTAGGGACCAGTCCAGCGACAGCAGTCTGCCAGAGCCCCACCTTGCTACAAACAACAGCTACAGAGTATCTCCCACGGGCTTTCCACTCAGTTCACAGTACCCGCGTCCAGCAGTCATCTCTGACGCACAGAAACGTTGTAATAGCGCCGTCTATAGCCAGGAGTAGCCCGCGCCCCGCCGAGTCGCCATCTAGTGGCCAAGCGGTGGAACTGTACCCCTCGTTATATAAATACAGAAGTAATTCTGTAGATAGTGCAATTGAGTTCTAATTATAACACTAAGCCACTTATGGAATGTATTTCACGAACTTGCACTAGAATATGTATATAAGTTAGTGATTCATCGTTATTAATAATTTTTATAATTAATAAAAATGTTTTAATAATTCCTATTTCATATTCAGAAATTTAATAACCTCTTCATCACACCCCACCACCCCTGGCTCCGGGGAGAGGAACATGCTGAAGCATGTTGATGTGGTGAGCCCTGGTCATCTGCTGAGCCATGATGCTCTGCAGGGTTCCTACCAGGAACAGGCCATGGCTCACCCTGCAGCTGTCTGCCCCTGTGCTTGCCTGCAGCAAGGGCAGCCTGAGGAATGGTCAGGTTGATGATGCTCAAGGAGTAGCTGTGCCTTTGTCTCAGATCTGGGCACATCCAGTCTGCTGCCTGGCTCTTTCCCTTGTCCTGCACCTTTGGTGACTGGTCTGTTGTCTCTACAAGTGATTTCCTCCCTGCAAGGTCAGGAGAGGCTGGGGACATCCCCACTGCTCTGGCCAGGTACACAAATTCTCTCCCATCCCACTCTGTTAGCATCCTTCAGGGCTGCTGTGCAGGCTTCTCCTACTGCTCAAGATCAGCCACACCAACCCCTCTCCACCTGATGCTGCCCTAGGCAGTGAGAGATGGTGCAGAGAGCACCAGGGACACAGAATTGTCCACAACACTGTTGAGGAACGGGCAAAGGCCCTGGGAATGGAGAATGGTGGATAAGGGCCTGAAAGAGCAGCATTTGGCCCAGGCATTGTCTGTGGTGTGGGTTTCCAGGTCTTAACACTGCTTGGTGAGGTGTCAGACTCTGCTGAGCCCTCTGCATGCAAAAGCAGGAAGGCAGAGAGCCAAAAATCTTTGTTTTCAGTCATGTGCACCCTGGAGGACACCTTCAGCAGCAGAGTGCTCATGGCCAGTTCATCACTGGTCTACCTAAGGTAGGGACCCACTTCAAGAGCTGAGGCACAGAGCTCCTTACCTGTCCCTGTAGCTCAGGCTCTCATTTTGCTGAGCTGAAGAAAGCCTGCAGAGCTTTCCTGACCTGCAGAGCTCCTTCCCACATGCTGCCTATCCCTGGGAAGGGTGACCTTTCCAACACCACCCACATGCTACCAACCTGGATCTCCACAGGGTTCTTCTTGGGCCTGTAGCCATAATACTCCTCCTGGCGCTTCATGAACTTTCTGAAGTGCTCTTGGATGAGGAAAGTTGCATAGAATTTCCCCACTGTCACCTCATCATCTGGAGGGGAGCAAACAACACAACCACACCACCTATCACAACAGCCTGAGCTGCCAGAGCAGCTGAGACCCTGACCCAGACTATCACTGCCCCTGTGGGAGACAGACCTCCAATGGGGGGATGACCTGGTCCAGGAGCTTCATACTGGTTCGCTTCCAGATTTTCTTGATCACAGCTCTGAGCTCCTCGTTGGCCTGCTCGAAGTTACCTGTGAGAAAGGGGAGCAGGACAGTGGGCTCAGTCCCACAGAACAAGAAGACAAGTGAAGGTGAAGCCTGTGAAGACCTGGCCAGGATCCTCCAGGGTGTGACAGCTCCTCTGCAGCCTCCACACCAAAAATGAGGCTTTGATTTTAGAAAGGACAAGCACAGAGTGAAGCAGACCTAGCACAGGGGTGGAGTGGTTGTGCCACCAGCTCCACTGGTGATCAACACCAGATTTCAGCCTCCCCTTTGGTGTTCTCACAATTTCCCTTTCCTGCACACCTACAGTCCCTCTGTCCCCATGCACTCTCTGACATCTCTTGTGCTCCACCCAGGGTGGAGGGAAGGTATCCCTGGCATGCAGCCCCAGAGGCTCACCAGTGCCCAACCTCACCTCTAGCTAGAGAGCTGCCTGCCCCAGCTCGGCCACAGAGCTGCTTGTGTGATGCTGCCTAGCCTACAGGCATGGAAACCAGCTGATGTGGCACCTTCCCAAAGCAGGGCTTTGCAAACCTTGCTGCTGGCATGGAAGTGGATGAAAGCAGCTCCCCCCCAGCACAGCTACATTCAAAGAGCATCCATCCTACTCCACAAACCAGAGCAGGCAGTGCCAGGGTGGGGGAGCTCAGGCTGCACACAACAGGGTGGGGAGGGAGGCTGGAGGCTGTGCATTGTGGCAGGGAGGGGAACCAGGTCAGAGCCACTCCTGAGCTGTTCAGGGTGAAGTTATGCAGCTGGCTGCTGAGCAGCACTCACCTTCCGTCTTGATCTTGAGGGCTGTCCGCACCAGTGCGAAGAGGGTGGCGTTGAAGGTGACAGTGCCATCACTGTTCAGGGGCATGTTCATGCACACCAGGCGCTGCACAGCACACCACAGCCTGTCAGCCCAGCTGGCACAGCAAGCTGGCAGCTCTCCACAAAAACACAGCCTGGCCTGGCCAGGGAGAGCCTCTGCTCAGAGCGTCAAGCTGCCTGCCGCAGAGCCCTCTCAGCTCTACCTGCTCTGCATAGCCCCATGGGGCTCTGCACCCCTGCTTGGCAGCACATGGCCCAGGAGCAGTGGCATCGCTCATCCCAGTGTGCCAGCTGGACCAGACCAAGCTGCAGAGAGAGCCAGGTCAGATGTGTGGAAATAACATCTGGGGCACCATGGGAGAAAAATCACGGAGTGGTTTAGGTTGGAAAAGACCCTGAAAGTTATCAAGCCCAACCATAAACCTGCCAAGTCCACCACTCCACCACACCCCTCAGCACCACGGCTGTTAAATTCCTCCTCCACCACCATGCTGGGCAGCCTGTCCCAACAACCCTTTCATGGAAGATGTTTTTTCTAAAGTCCAACCTAAGCCTTCTCCAGTACTACTTGAGGATGTTTCCTCTCATCCTCAGTGTCACTTGTTACTTGGGAAAGGAGACTGAGCCCCACTCTGCTCCACCTTCTGTGTCATGTTGCACTCCAAAACATGACTCAGGCTGCTGTGACTGATCTGGGGACCAAACTCTCTGAGTTTGCCCAAGACACAGGAGGGTTCACACAGTGCCTGAGTCCCTGCCCATGTGGTTTGCCTGTGACCTTGCACAGGCTTTGTGCAGAATGAACTGATCAGGGAGGCTGCACTCCTGTCTCCAGGGATGCTGCCTGCAGCACCCACAGTGCCAGCAGCCCTTGGGAACAAACTGCCACAGCCCAGCTGGCATAGCAGCTACTGCAGCCCAGCACTGCCTTCCTGCACCAGATGCAGGGCATCCCAGCCTGGCCTGTGAGTCCCTCTGCACTGAGGGCTCTGGGTTGGGGCCAGCCCACTGGTGCCTCCCCTTGGTGTGGGCGCAAGCACAGGCAAGTCCTTAACTCCAGGAGCCTGAGGCACATCAGCTCTATGCAGGTGAAGGTCTCCTCTCCCTGTCCCCAGAATGCTCCTCTCTGTTAAATACCAGAGGTTTATAAACCTTGATCCTTGAGAGCTGGCTGGATTGTCACCCTCAGTGTCCTTGGGGAGGATGCTCCTGTGCCCACCCCTGACACCCCTTTGGCTCACACCTTACAGGCCACGCGGTGTGGGCAGAACTTCCCGAAGCCCAGGGGGCTGAATGCGTCTCAGCAGGGTCACCACATCCAAGTGCTTGATTCTGCCCCTGCAGAGCCAACAAACTGCATCAGCAAGGTGCCAGCAGACACGAGGGACAGTTGTTTGGGCAGGGTGGGCTCATCCTTGTGACCTGCCCTGTGTCCCTGAGGTGGACAAGGCCCTGCACTTCCCCCTGCGCTTCCCTTGGGAACAGCAGCTTCTCCCTGTGGCACTGGACAGGGGTGAGCACTGGCATGGGATAAGAGCCAGCAGCATCACCAGGGCTGGATGAAGAGGGGCCTGGACGTCTCCTGTCCCCAAACAGCCCCCAAACAGCTTGCATCGGCCCTGGAATTTGCTGGCAAGTCCACATCTGCCTCGATCTAACTTTTAGACAGCGGCACAGGTCACACTGCCATGTGTCTCCAGGACAGCCCCCCCAGGCTCCACATGCACAATCCCCTTTGTACCACTCACACCCTGTCACTCACTTGGCCTCAGGGTCATATTCAGCCCAGATCCGTTTGAACTCATCCAGATGATGGGGCCCAAGGATGGACCAGTCCCGTGTCAGGTAGTCAAAATTGTCCATGATGACAGCCACAAAGAGGTTAATGATCTGAGGGTGTGAAGGATGCAAGCTAGGACAGGGCCAAGACTTCAGCAGGTCCCCAGGAAGAGGGAAAGCAACAGCCCTTGCAGCTGGCAGCACAGGGCAGGCCAGAGCTGGCCACAGCCACAGGCCAATGCAGACGGGCACGTTGGGGAGCAGGGGCTTGGGGTCCCCAGCAGGCAGGGGATGCTGTGGGTCACCCCATGCACGGATGAGCCTCCCACCCAGAGATCATGTGAGAGGCTGCAGCACCCAGAGGTGTCTCTTCTCTTTCCACCTTTGCAAGAGCTACCACAGCCACATCTGGCAGCAGCACCTGGCAGCTGTGGGAAGCTAATGGAGTACCCCAGGCTGCAAGGAGTGCAGTGCCAGCTTTACAGCATGGCTGGGGGATGGGCTGGGGACAATGCTGCTGTGGACTCAGCCCCATGAGATGCAAGGGGGACTCAGCACCAGGGGCTGCCCAGGGCCCGGACAGAGGTGCCCAGGGCAGCCTTACCAGGAAGGCACAGAGCATGTAGAAGCTGATGAAGTAGAAGTAGGCGAAGCCGGTGCCGCAGGTGTACTCCTCGCCCTCGGCGAAGTCAGACTCAGGGTCACAGAGTTTGCCATAGCTGCAGCCCAGGAGGATCTCCTGCCAGTCCTCACCGGTGGCACACCTGGGGAGACAGGGTGCTGCCAGCTCCTGCCCGTGCTGGCCCTGAGCTGGGCACACAGGAGGGCTGTGGGCAGCCCAGTGCTCAGGGAGCTGGGGAAAGAGTGGCCAAGGACGTGCAGTACTGTTGTGGGGAGTCTGCTATTTGAAAGCTCCAAAGCGAAGTGTTTGGAGTCAAGAAAAGCCTTGGACTGAGCTCCTGGTGCCCCTTGGGTTTCCTCACAATTCACAAATCAAAACCTAGTCTGAGAAGGAAGCATTCAGAACAGAACCCCCACAGTGCCCTCCCCTCCTGCAGCCCGGCCACAGCAGGCACACGGCTCCTACTCTCCAGCAGCTTTCACTGCTGCAGGAGATCCTTCTCTGGGGCAAAAAGCTCAGCTACAGAAATGCTGCCCTCTCCTCAGCCCAGGCTGTGGGCTCCCACGCTGAGCCCAGCTCCCTTCTGGAGCTGCTTGCCAAGGCAAGACTGACCTGAAGAGCAGCAGCACAGCCTGTGGGAAGGTTTGGAAGTTGTTGTTGCGGTTGATCTCGGTCCCATCCACCATGGCGATCTTCCCAAACATCTGCAAACCACAGTCAGGTCCCCAGCACCCTTCTGCAGGCACCAACCATCCCCCAGAGCATCCCTGCCCCCGAGCCCCTCTTCTTGTTTACTTGGCTTTGGGTGTCCCCAGAAGAGACCGAGACTGAGACTGGGATGTAGCTGCTCTGGGGCTCTTGAGCTGCACCTCACCTGGGCCAGGGAGTCAAGGTCTGGTGGCTGTGTCTAGATTGTGTCCTTGACTCTTAAAGTGCTTCTTGCTGCAATGTCCCTGACTGCCCGAGCTGCAGCCTGGGAATGGGAGGAGGCTGCTGGGGCTGCAAGCATCCTTTGAGACCTGGATAACGCAGACCCAGGGAGCACCTGGCACTGGACCCAGTTCCTCTCTGTCCTACCTCCCCAGGTGTTATCAAGCTCAGGGCAGCTGTTCAAGACTAAGTTCCACCCCTGTGCCTCTCACCTGCATCCCAATCACAGCATAGATGAAAAAAAGCATCACAATCAGCAGGGCTACGTAGGGCAATGCCTGTTAAAGAAGGAGCATGGCTCATGTGAGACACCAGCCTCACATCAAGGCAAGTCAGAGACAGCAGGTTGGGTCTGGAGCTCCTGCCTGAGGCCAACATTCTGCCTCCATGTGGGGAGGGGACAGCTCATTCTCTGCCTGTTCCTCTGACCAGCCTCCCACCAGCCCCACTCCCCAGTCCTCATGCACGGCAGGCTCACACCAGCCCTCACAGCACGGCTGGGGCTCTGCAACTGGGACGAAGGCTGAGCACAACCCAGGGATGCTGAGGGAGCTGCCTAGGCTCAGGGGCTGTGTGCTGAGCTGCTGCAGCATGCCCTTGAGCTTGGTGCTGGCAGCAGGACTGATGACCTGGGCAGGCTCTTGTCTGTTCAGCTCAGCTCTGACACTTGGTGCCAGCCAGCAAGACTCCCCCATCTCCGCACCCATACAGGCAGTGCCCTCCTGCAGAGCACAGCCCCATGGCCAGGCTGAGGCCAGCGCTGGAGCTTTCCTCCCCTGCCTGGTGGGGGCTGCCTGCTCACCCAGCCAGCCTTAGGGACAGAGCTCTCTGCCAGGCCAGGCCATGTGCTTGTCTGGGAAGGGAGCCCTGCTCCTCACCTACCTGGAAGGACTTGATGAAGGTCCACAGGAGGGTCCTGACCCCTTCCCCCGGCTCAGCAGCTTCACCAGCCGCATCACCCGGAAGAGGCGGAAGAAGGTGATGGAGACTCTGGAGTTGTCATCCGAGTCCTGCGGGCACAGCATGCTTGGAGGGCAGCTGCTGCTGGTGCTGCCAGGCTGGCAAGCGCTGCTCACGTGTGGCAGGGGTTGGGGCAAGGGTGATGACATTCTTCCCCTCCAGGTGCCAGTCATGGTCCCCACAGCCCTTGTGCTGGCACTTTCCCTCCAGCCCTCCCAAAGAGTTCTTCTCCCCAGACCCAGCAGCTCACACATCTACCCCCCAGGCTGCTTGGGGTACAAGAGGAATCCCATTGCTATGGGGCTGGGACACTGCAGGGGGAGACATGCTGGAATGCAGGCTGGGACAGCTGTGCTCTTCACCACACACAGGATGGGGCAGCTAGAAGACAGGGGCAGGTCTGCCCAGGCTCCTCTCAGCAGGTACCATGTGGGATGCTCCTACCTCAGGGCCCATTTGTAAGGTGAGATGTCAGCCAGGTGCCAGGTAAGGAAGGGTAAGTGAGGCTGTCTAAGCACACACAAGTTGGTTTGAGAACATCCTAGCAGGGCTTTCATAAACAAAGAAGGGACAGTAGGCAAGGTGACCTCGGGGCAGTGGTGCCCAGTGCCATCCCTACCTGTGGTGATGTCTAGACTCTGAGGTGGCTGCGGGCCCCCTGGCAAGAGTGAACAGCCATGTCCCAGGGCTGGGGAACTCCTGGCTTCTGAGCAGAATGAGCAGGCAGGAGGGGAGCCAGCAGGCACAGCTCATGGGCTCAAGCAGCCAGATTGTCTGGCACATTGGCAGTTGGAGACTCAGCCACTTGCTCCCTTGGTTGCTCCAGCATGGCACAGCCTTAGCCCCAGCCTGTGACACTGGGAACCATGATCAGACCCTCCTGGCCTCTGCCAGGCACTGTTCATCCCGATCCCATCACTGCTTGGGATGCCTTTCCCACTGTGCCCTGGGCCTCCCAGAGCTTTGCTGCTGCCACTGGCTCCCCCTCACTCCCATCAGGCAGCTGACCTGCTCCCAGCTATCTCAGGGCAGCTAACCCAGCTCTGCACACCTGTCCCAGCAGCTCCAGCTCCCCATTCCTGAGCTCCCAGGGCTGCACTGGCCAACACCATCTCCTCTCCCCACTGCTTTCCTTTGCCTTTAACTCCTCTAGTGCCTAGAACTTGCCCAGCAAGCCTGGTGGTCAGGAACATCTCATTAGCTCCTGAGCACCATGTCCCCACCACTGGGTCCTAGGCAATGCCTAGCGAAGGCCAGCTTGCCCTGGGTCCCACCTGCTTCCCATTTTCAGGGCTCCTATGGGGCACTGCCACCCCACTGCACCCCAACATGTTACTGTCACCAGCACAGGGCTTGGCCTGCTCAGCCCCTTAGCAGTCATGGGACACCACCAGCTCCCTGGGGGAAGGCACAGCCAGCCCTCTCACCAGCTCAGTGTCAGAGGCTGCTCTTGTGGATGCAAACCCCTTCAGGCCTTAAGCAGAGAAGCTGATGGTCAGAGAACCAAGGCCATGTCCTGCCCTTAAGAGCCAGGGACACCTCTGGTAGAGGCTTCATTCAGGTCAGCTATGGTGGGTGGGATGGTGGAGGGCCAGTCCCAGCACATCTCAGGGTGGGAAGGGGGTGTGCCACCCCGAGTCCCTCTCAGCTACACCCCAGAGGGAGCTGCTGGGTCTGGTGTGTCTGACTAACATGCGGGGCACATGCAGGTGCTGGCCCAGCCAGGGTGAGCAGGGGGCACACGGCAAGCACATGCAGCTGATATTTACAAGGCCATCACAGCCCCCACCGAGGCAGTACAGTCCACCACGGGATGCAAGAACTGTCTGTCGAGAGAACAGCAGAGTCAGAGCAGCAGGATGGAGAGGCAGGGAGAGGGAGGGAGGAGTGGTTGCAGAAGGCAACACAGACACAGAAGAAAGAGTAAGATGGAAATGGGGGACAAGAGGAGGAGCACGGGGGAAGCACAGGGGGAGATCCATTGTCACCTGGGCCCATGGGTGAGTTTTGAGGGACAGGGACTTACCCACTTCTGTGCCCCACTGCCTGGCACCTATTGTGACAACCACACCTGGGGCAGGGCTGCAGGGGCCAGGAAATCTGGGCCAAAGCTCAGCACTGTTTGGTTTTGCTGCCTCCCATGGACAAGACCAGGGCAGGACCAGGGCTGTGGCAGGGATCTTGAGGCAAAGTGACCAGCTCAGGCCAGACCGTGGCTCTTTCACAGCAAGCCAGGCTGCTGCCAGCTCAGCTGCTTGGACACCAAGACAGAACTGGGGCAGGTTTGCTAAGACTGAGCACTGAGACTGGTAGGGCCCTGTGCCAGTAGGGGACAAACCACTGCCCAGCAGCACTCACCCACTAACTGAGGGGCAGGAAGGGCTGTTCTGCAGGCATGCTGGCACAGGAGGGCACACACAAGGAGCCCACTCACCCACACACACCCTGCCAGCTGGAAACACTCTCCCTGCAGGGAGCCTAGGACACTCTGGGGCAGGGGGACTTCTTCCCAGTGCACACACCAACACCTGACCCTCAGCGGGGTTAGTCCAGCGCCAGCAGTGCCTGCACAGACCCAGGCTCGTTGCTGGGGGCCTGGGCAGCAATCACAGGAGGCTCTGGGCAGGCTGGGATGCTCAAGCCCTTGTGAATGGGCTCAGATTCCAGGGCAGGCAGTGGCAGGAGCGACACAGAAGTCTGGGGTAGCACTGCCAGAGGGGACCCCACCCCCACTTCCCTCCGGGGATCTCAGTGACTGGACAGCCAGGACAGAGGTGGCTAGCAGAGGGCTCCTGACAGCACAACTCTTCCCATCACCTCACCCTGGCAGCTGCACACAGAGACATGAGGGAGGCAAAAAGAGACAGAGTAGAAAGAAGGAGGAGGGCAGGACAGACCTTTGCTACCCTTCAGGACCAGCTTGGCTGCTGTGGAGGTGTTGCCCTGCACCCCTGCACCATGGTGCTGCCTTGTTTGTGAAGGTCGCCCTCCAGAAAGCACTGCAGCCCCCAGGCTCTGCCTGAGCTGCCAAGGGGATAGGTGATGGTGCGGTGGTTGCAAACAGCTCCTGAGGACCAGAGGCAGCAGATCCACCTTGCACTGACCTCTCAGCAGGAAGGAAACTTAGTGGAAGGGGAGGTGAGGTTGTGCCCCTGCCCCTTAATGCTAATCCCCTTGCACATCACCAGATGGCTGGGCAAAGCTTGGAAGTGCTGGGAGAGAGGTGGGCTGAATGGAGAGGAAAGCACATGGAGGAAGGGTGGGACAAGCCACAAGGGCATGTTCTCAGGCGGGGACATGGATAGTCACTAGGGCATGAGATCTGCCAGAGCAGGGCTGCCTGGAAGGGAGGTGCCTGAGGAGCTTGGGGCAGTGGGAGGGGAGATCAGGGGGAGATCAGCACCCAGATCTTGGAGAGAGGACCAGGGGGACTCAGGCCATACAGGACTATTCTTGAAATCCTGCCTGGCCTCCTGCATAGCCTTGACACTGCCAGTGGTGTTGCAGCACACAGCACAGAACCTAGGTCAGTGTCTGCCAGCTAAGCCCAGGGCACTGGAGTCCTCCAGGTGCCTATGCCCTGTGGTCCCGGGCACCCCCACAAACCCATACTCAAGCACAGTGCTACTTTGTCACCTGTGTCAAATGACCTGGTCTCTCACACAGGGACTGAAAACCTCTGCCCAGTGCAGGGCCTCCAGCACCATCTGAATGTCCTTTCTGACTGACAGTGGGCAAGGAGGCAGCACATGGCAAAAGATACGCTACAGGCAATGGGAAATCAGGTCACAGGTGAAGAGAGCTGGGGGGCCCAGGATGGGTTCCTGAAGGATCTGGCGACAGATGAAAGGTGCATGGAACTGCCAGGAAGTCTGGCAGCTCATCAAGGCTGAGAAACCTGGAAGCTAGAGGGTGGCAGCATCAGTAAGCAGGGCTGGACAGGTGCTGTCCCAGGGGAGGAAGGGGCTGGCTTTGCTTAGCCCAGCTCTGTGAGGCCTGGACCAGATGCCAGAGAAGAAAGTGACCACCATCAAAGGCCCCTGAACAGCCTTTCCTCTCTGACACAGAGAATAGCTGAAGGTCACGCTGTGCAGGGCAGGCAGTGGCAGCAGACCTGCCAGACACAGCCCTGCAGTGCACCAGAGCTGGCAAGCCCTGCTCCTGAGAGGAGACAGTGTGCAAAGTCACTGAGGGTTAATCTCTAACCCACCTGACTGCAGCTGTTCCTAGAGTTATCACCAGATCTGCCACATGCAGCACACACCCCCTGAGCAGGCATTTTCAGTGCCCATGTCCCAGTGCCATGAGGGGCAGTGGCATGCTCTGAAAATGCTTCCCCAGACTGCTGAGCACATAGACACTGCCTGCAGCCCCCAGCCACGGGGAGCTCCTGCAGCAGGCTGCAGGGGTGCAGCTGCACAGCTCCACTCACTGTGTCTATGCCCAAGGGGACACATGCAAAGCCTTGAGACTGGATGTGTCAGATCCTCCCCTGGTAGGGGACAGCAGTGTCCTTGAGTACAGGGAGCTGTGGCAGCTCTTCTTCTTCCCACTGGCACTGCTCTGAGGCTGACACAAGGGTGACTGCATGTGGGAGACAGGCAGGGGCTGGCATGCATGGTGCTGCTCCTGGTGCAGTCTTGGACTGCTCTCCAGGGATTCCAGTGCCCCTGGACTCAGGGGATGAGGGAGGAGGGAGCAGGGGGACACGTTGGCCGGCTGGGACTGGTCCCTGTGTTTGCACAGTCCTTTAGGGGCCACAGAGCCACAGCTGCGATCCCCACATGCTCATGCTGGCTCTCAGAACCAAGCAGAGTAGGGAGACAGGAGAGGACACCAGCACTCTGCAGAGCTGTCTGTGTCTGTCTTGCCCCAGGGCAGGTGCTGCAGCACAGCCTGGGGGTGGCAGCAGTGCTGCTCTGAGGGACCACCCTCGGGACCCTCAACCCACACTTACGTCGATCTCGCTGAGGATGACATCAATGATGCTGCCAATCACTATGAGGAAGTCAAAGACATTCCAGGGGTCCCCGAAGTAGCCCTGCCAGGGAAAAGCCCGGGAGGAGAAGTGATCACCCAAGGGTTAGGAAACAGGTGCTGGAGCACAGAGGAAGAAGTGCCAGAAGGATCATCAATGACCTCTGGCATTGCAGGCAGAACCAGAAGGGATGATGGTCAGACTCTGGACCCTGCAGTCAATTGCTTGGTCCTCACAGTGGTGTGAAATGAGGAGGGTGGATCATGGTGGCTTAGAGCTGTGACCCTGTCAGTGACAGATGACTCTGGAGATGGGAACTATGTGCAGCTGGATGAGGTTGGATTTGGCTAGCAAACAGCAGCCCCTCCAGGAAGCCACAGGTCCTGCATATGGGAGACCCCAAGGGATTCACAAGTAGTTCTCTGGAGTTGCAGGCCTGGGAGTGCTTCTCCTCAAGAGATACCAAATGTAGGGTAAATGGGTCACCCTGGCCTGGCCTGAAGGCCCTCTCCTGCTATCTGGACCATGCTCTCTTCTCACCTTCACTTTAAAGGCCATGAGCTTGAGGATCATCTCCAGGGTGAAGAGAACAGTGAAGGCTACATTGAGGATGTCTGAGATGTGGTTCATCTCTTCAGACTGGTTGTAATGCTGGAAAGAAGTCAGAAGGAGCCACATTAACCCAGAGCAGGTCCAGGCTCTGCTGTGAGCTCAGAGCTGTGTGCTGGATGCAGATCTCCCTGCTGCGGACCCATGGCTCAGCAGAGCTCAGCAATAAAGCACATTTATGCCCTGCAGCATCTTTCCTGGGCTCCCCACATCCAACCAGCCCCATTTTGTTTCCACCCCCAGGGTGCTACCACACATCACAAACTTTGCTGTGTGGCCAAGTCCTCCTCCCCAGAAGCTCTCTTGGAGATGGCAGGGCTGGGCCAGCCCACCTGCTGCAGTACATGCCCTCCCCCACGTGGGCACCTTGGCCCTTACCTGCATGCCCAGGCAGATCGTGTTGAGCAGGATCAGGAAGAACATGAGGTACTCGAAGTAGGAGGAGGTGACCACGTACCAGATGTGGTACTGGTAGGGGTTCTTGGGGATGTAGCGGCGCAGGGGCCGAGCCTTCAGTGCATACTGCACACACTGCCGCTGCGGAGGGGGAGGGCAGCTGAGAGCCCACAGCAGGGCAGAGGGCACTGCCAGGGGACAGGCACTGCCAGCACCCCTGGAAACACTGTGTTGGATCCTTCCTTCTCTCCCACAGTGGGATCAAGCTCCCAAAGCCACCACCTTCCCCTGGCGGTCGTCCTGCTGCCCTTCACCCAAGCTCCTCAGTCCTGAGCCTGCCTGGCTCTCATGGCACTTTCCCGAGGCTTCTCAGGACTGGCCAAGAGCAGCCCACACGAACCAAGGGTGACCAGGGATGCTGACTTCCCTCTTTGCCCCTGGGGGTGATGAGCAGGCCCTTCCCTCCCCAGCCTGTTGGGTTCATGTGCCTCAGCACCCCCAGCTCCAGGTGGCCCTGCTGCCTCTGCAGGCTTGCCCAGCACAGGAGCACCAGCAGCTATCCCTGTCCAGGTGTCCTCTGTCAACCTCAGTCTCACTTCCACTGGTCTCAGGCTTGATGTCCCCAGGCAGAATGCCAGAGTGGCAACACCACAGAAGAGCTGGCAGTGGAAGGTGCCCCTGGAGATGGTTCAGTCAAAGGTGCTGGTTCAAAGCAGTGGGTTTTGAATAACCTCCAAAGATGGAGCCTTCACATCCTCTGAGCAACCTGGTCCAGTGCCTGACCACCCCCCCCCCAAAAAGGAAGCTTTCTTCACATGGAATTTATTGGTTTCTTCAGCTTGTGCCCACTGCCTTGTGTGCTGTCCCTGGGCACAACTGAAGAGAGCCTGGCTCCACCCTGGGTGTTCACACACAAAGGCAAGATCCCCATGAACCTTCTCTTCATGCCAGACTCGTACCTCAGCATCTCCTCACACAGCATGCTTCCAGCCCCTCAGCCATCTCAGCAGCCCCTTGCTGGACTGACTTTTGTACTAGGAGCCCAGAACTGGGCACAACCCCCTGCTCCAGCCCAGGCTGGGAATTCTACCTGCAATAGAAGGCCACTCTCTGGTTCTGGTCCACTCTGCCCTTTGGAAGCTTGTGCTGTGCCAGGCATGGCTCCAGCAGTGCAGAGACCTGGGGCAGGCTCAACTCATCTGCACCAGCAGTGCCACCACTAAGGGCTGATCCAAAGCAGCCAGCCCCAGCAGTGCCAGATCTAGGGCTGTTCAAGCTTGCCCTGTCCCATCAGCCCCTTTACCTGGTTCTTGTCCAGCTCACAGTTCTTGTACTCGCTCTCCCCCTGCTCCTGGAAGGTGACAATGACAAAGCCCACAAAGATATTCATCATGAAGAAGGCAATGAGGATGATGTAGATGATGAAGAACATTGCAATCTCCACCCGGTAGTTGTAGATGGGGCCTGCATCTTCAGCATTGGTGTCAATGGCCATGTAGAGCAGCCTGCAGGAGGGAGAGAAAGGCAACAGAGATCCTAATTAGGTGGGGTCCCCAGCAGCTGTGTCCCCAGAGCTGCTGGGGACACTCCAGATCCAATAGGGCTACCAGGATGACCTTGTTGGCTCCACAGCCACTGTCAGGGCAGATCGCCCTGCTCCTCAGCCTGGGCAGCTCTTCCTTCTGCCCCACGGTACAGCTCTGTGCAGCGACCTGCTCCCAGCACAGAGCTGTCCCTTGCCAGGCCCCACGCACAGCCAGACTCACTCTGGCCAGCCCTCGAAGGTGGAGACAGTGAAAAGTGACATCATGGCTGAGAAGACGTTGTCAAAGTGGAAGTTGCTGTGGTACCAGACGCGCTCCTGCAGCTCGATCTGCGTAGGGTCCCCATCCACGTAGTTGATGAAGTAACCCCTGCAGGAGGGAGGCAAAGCTCAGCAGGTAGGGTACCCTTCAAGCCCTCCTGCTGTGCTGCTGACCCAGGGCTCTTTGGTGTCTGAGGGGGGAGGACAGCCCTGTGTTGCTCCTGATTTGCCCCAGGCTGAGGGAGAGCCTCAGCTCCACTTTGGATGCAGCAACTCCATGCAGGAACACAAAGTGGCCCCTGCCACACACAGCCCTCCCAGCCCTGCTGGGGCTGAGCTGCAGAGAGCTCTTACCTGCACTCCTTCTCTGTCATCTTGGATGGGTCTGTGCACCTGTAGAACTTGCCCTGCATTTGACAGAGAGCAGAGGCTGTGGTTTTGCTGTGGCTTCAGAAGCCTTTGGGAGTGACGACTTATTCCCAACCCAGTCAGGCCCCATTCTGCCTCCCTGCTGACTCTGGCCCCTGCCTCATACAGCTGCTGCCTTCCCCACTCTGCGTGCAAACACAACACAGCTCACAGGGGGGTTCAGAAGCCATGGCAGATCCTGGTGGGGACAAGCAAATGTTGCCTAGTGATGGGAACAGATCTTCCAGGGCCCTGAGCTGAGGCCTTCCCAGCTCATCCCATCCGGAGCCAACTATTTGGAACACAGAGAAGAGAGCAATAACCACAGAGTAAGCTACAAGTGCAGCTATGCTGACAGCCCTGCTCAGCCTGCAGGAAGCTGTCCCCATGCTGGAATTCCAGCAAAGCTGAGCTCAGCCAGAGCAGCTCTGTCTTGGAGCAGCCAAGGCTCAGGGAGGTGATGTCAAAAAGGGAATGTTGCATTCAAAGCACAGAGGGAGTCAGGAGCTCCTGGCCCCTTGGAAAGGGGAAAGTGAGGCACTAAGTGGTGTAAGGCAAAGGCAGCTAGTCCCTTTGTACAGAGCAGTGTCCTGCAAGTCCCCTGCTCTCCTCCCCTCTGCCTGCCTGTCTGGTGCAGACACAGATCATGACCTCTGCTGGTCTCAGCACCAGGGGAGACCATCCCCAAGGGCTATGACTAGAAGAGCCTGCCCAGGATGTGCCTGAGCGGCCCATCTGCCCTGCCCACACCAGACGCTTCTCACCTTGAAGAGCTGAACGCCAATGCAGGCAAACATGAACTGCAGCAAGGTTGTGACAACCACGATGTTCCCGATGGTCTTGATGGCCACAAACACACACTGGACCACGTGCTGCAGGGGCCAAGGATGTGCACAGTGAGCAGCCCTGGGGCAAGCCCCTGCTGCCTGTCCCACAGCCTCTCCCTGAAGGGTTGGGCCCCAGGGGAAACCAGAGCCTGCTGAGAGCAGTAGGATGGGACAGATCCCTTCCACAGACAGGGAGCAGTTCTAGGCCTCCCAGACCTCACAGGGCAGATGCCTGCCACATAACCTCCCATGAGGTCCACGGCACAAGGACCCCCACCCCCGTTTTACCTTCAGCCCCTTTGCCCTGTTAATGGCTCGCAGAGGCCTCAGCACCCTCAAGACCCGGAGGATCTTCACCACTGAGATGGTGCTGGACCTGAGGAGGAAGGCAGAGCTGAGATGAGCCAGCTCTGACCAGGCCAGCCTGGCACATCCACACCAAGCAGCCATGGAGGCCAAACTGGGACCAGAGGAGGTGAGGAGCAAGGGATGGCAGAGACATGCAGATGTCACTAAGCTGTTACCCCACCTAATGCTAAGGGAAACTGGCAGCTAGAGAAAGAAGCTCCAAACTGAATTCCTACCCAGATCACAGTATCACCAAGGTTGGAAGAGACCTCGAAGATCATCCAGTCCAACCTGTCACCACAGACCCCATGACTAGACCATGGCACCAAGTCCAATCCCCTCTTGAGGAGGGAGGACATTGCTGCCCAGAGAGAACTCTCCTGCCCACTGCAGGCTTGAACTCACGACCTTCCCAGTTAGAGTCTTATGTGCTACCAACTTAGCCACATGGTCCCCTACAAATTAGAAATGTTCTCCCCTAAGGGAAGGCAAACTTTCAGGTTTGAATTAAACCATTGTTGCCACTGTTCCTTAGCCTTTTGTGCTCCAGAATGTCCTATTTTACTGTTTTGCTTCCTAGTTCAGTTTGAGCTGAGGGTCTGAGATATTCAAACTATCTTTACTTTGTCAGACAGATACACTGGCAGTGAGTCCAGCAGACTGCTCTATAAATTCACCTGGCCTAAATGCTCATAACTACAACATTGTGCAAGAGACAGTATCACAGTATCACAGTATCACAGTATCACAGGTCTTCACCTTTGGCACTCAGGGAGTGCCTCCCTTCCTCCCAGGTGTCCATGCCCTGTCCCCTAAGCATGACTTTGTGGGCAGTAATGCACAGACTAAGGCCCAGCCCTTGGGTTGGCTGCTCCTTGTCCACCCAGCAGAGAGCAGCAGCAGCCCACCTGCCTTTCCAGGCAGAGCAGCCCTGTGCCCACCCGGCACAATGCAGGTCCTTACTCAGTGCCCATGGAAGTGAGTGAGACAGCGACCACCAGCAAGTCCAGGATGTTGAAGGAGTTCCTACAGAAGGAGCCTTTATGCAGGAAAGCTCCATAGGCTGTCATCTGGGGAGCAAAGCAGTTAGCAGAGAGCCCAGCCACAGCCCTGGGGTGAGTAAGGCACAAAGTGCTTCTCATAGCTCCATGGCTTGTGGCCCTATCGCTGCTCAGACTTCACAGTCTCACAGTATCGCCAAGGTTGGAAGAGACCTCGAAGATCATCGAGTCCAACCTGGCACCACAGACCCCATGACACCAAGTGCCACATCCAGTCCCCTCTTGAACACCTCCAGGGACGGTGACTCCGCCACCTCCCTGGGCAGCACATCCCAATGGTGAATGACTCTCTCAGTGAAGAACTTTCTCCTCACCTCCAGCCTAAACTTCCCCTGGCACATCTTGAGACTGTGTCCTCTTGTTCTGGTGCTGGTTGCTAGAGAGAAGAGCCCAACCCCCACCTGGCTACAACCACCTTTCAGGTAGTTGTAGAGAGCAATGAGGTCGCCCCTGAGCCTCCTCTTCTCCAGGCTCAGCACCCCCAGCTCCCTCAGCCTCTCCTCCCAGGGCTGTGCTCAAGGCCTCTCACCAGCCTTGTTGCCCTTCTCTGGACACCTTCAAGTGTCTCGATGTCCTTCTTAAACTGAGGCGCCCAGAACTTCTCCCTCTGCAGCCGGGCATAAGCTGACTTCAGCTGCAGGTCTTCTGTGCTGCACTGTCTGGAGCCAAAACGCTCCCCAGGCATCCCACAAATTAAAGAGGAGAGCAAGGGGGCTTGGAGAGGCAGCAACATGCCACAGCTGCTTCAGGTCCTGCTTTATTCCACAGCTCTCCACTGCTCTCTCAAAGCTTTTCTCAGGAGAACTTCAGAGCAAAAGCCCTGGGGCCATGTCCCATCTGTCCCTGTACCAGAGCACTGCCCCCTGGCTGCCTGACCTCAGGGGAGGGCACAGATGGCCTCTGGGGCAGGTCACACCTCCCCTAGACTCACAGACCCTGGGGACAGGAGGAGCCAGCAGTTCCTCCTTACCAGGACGTTGAGCTTGTGCCCAACAATCACAAGTGCCCATGGCCAGAACAGTCCATCCCTGTGTACTGAGCATGGGCATGGCCAGGACCATGGAGCAGGACTCACCTTCAGGACAATCTCAACAGTGAAGACAGAGGTGAAACCAATGTCAAAGTATCTGAGAACCTGTGAACAGAAGCAGCAGACCTGGGTGAGATTTGGGTGACCTGGGAAATGCCTCAGTGTGCTCAGACACCCTGGCACTGTGGGTTTGCCCTCCCCCTGTGGACTGGGAAGCTCACAGCTCAGCAGAGCCTGCAGGTTAGTGCCAGGAAGACTCTTCAGTTACCTTCAGCCTTGATGATTTTCCCCAGTGCATGATCCAACCTGCAGCCTGGCACCAAGCTCTCAGCTTCCAAGTGAGTGAGGCTTGACTTGATTCACCTGAAGGCACCTGACCTCCAAAAGCACTGAGTGCGCTGGGGAGCTGCCCCATGTGAGACCCCCAGTTCCTGCATGGTTGTCTCTATCCCAGCTAAGCCAACACAGCCTCTCACACATCCTGTCAGGTCATGCACTGAGACATGGAGCAACAGAAACCTGTGCCAGCTGTGCCCTGAGTGGCCTCTGCTGCCAGTACTTACTGCCCTCCCAGAGGCAGGGATGAAATCACAGCTACCTGCCTAGGCAGGACACCTGGCAGGGAGCACTCTTGCTGGGCATCTCCATGAGGTCTCCCCCAGCCACCCCAGCCCTGCACAGCTGCACAGGCACCTGGTTGCGGAAGGACTCGGCCCTGATGGGATCCTCAGCTGCCAGCGAGATGCTGCTGAGCAGGATGAAGAGCAGGATGAAGTTGGTGAACCAGGTGGCATTGATGATTCTGTGGCACAGCATCCGAAACCTGCCAGGGACAGGAGCAGTGCAAGGTGCTGCAAGAGGCTGGAGGGACACCAGCCTGGCAGCCTGGAAGAAGGTTAAACCTTGAGGACAAGAGGCCCTAAGCATGAAGGGATGCCTGTGCCAGCCCTTCCACAGAGGCAGCTGTGCCCAGTGAGCTGTCTGCCTTCAGAGCGGTGATGCACAAGCAGGACCTCACTGGGAAGGGCTGGTGCCAAAGGCTCCTGGGCTCCCACAAGGCAGGGAGAGGGGTCAGTGCCTACTTGTTGGTTGGGCTGAAGATGAAGAAAGAGCTGGCTTCAGGCATGGGCACAGCCTTCTCTTTCAGCTGCAGCTCTGCAAGGGGCCGTGGCCGAGGACTCAGGGGGATTTCAGGCTCATCCTCCTCATCATCACCTTCACGGTGGCAACATGAAGGGAAAAGAAAAGAGTCACCCAGAGAGGGAGAGGGAACATGACCTGATGAACAATCCTCTGATCCTGTGACTTTGTGAAAGCAGGTTCTCAGTACCCCAAAGCTGGTACTCCTCACACAGCCAGGGCTCTGGCACCATCCCTCAGCAGTGCCTCCCCAGCTCTCCTGCTGCCCTGCCAGGGCCAAGTTTTTACCTGGGAAGTCTGCAGAAGGGTAGGGGTCTTTGATCTCATTGACATTGGACTCAAATTCATCCACTTTTAACTGAAACAAAAGAGAGAGGGTGGACATGCAGCTGCCTGTGCCAGACTGCTGCAGTCGTACCATGCTGGCCAGACCTTGCCAGCTTGCAAGCCACGTGGGGCATGAAGTGTTTCTGCATTTGGCCTGCACAGCACCAAGAACATGGAGTCCTGGCCCAGGGTGGAGCAGGGTGATGGAAACACCTCAGAAGTGCTGCAGTCCAGGCAAAGAGCAGTACCAAGAGGATGAGACAGGGGAGTGTGTGCTGGACAAGAGCCTGGGGCCATGCACTTACACCATGGGTGGAATAAGGCAGGGGGTGACTCTGGGGTAAGTTCCCATAGGACACCTCTGCCAAGTGAGTAGAGAAGTAGCTGCTGGCCAGATGCCTCTAAGAGGCAGCTCAGCACACAGACAGCAGAGCTGAACATAAGGTTTTGCACAGAGTGGGTGCTGGTGGACATAAAGGTGCTGACCATCTCTGCTCCCCTCCACACTGGCATCCAGCCCATCTCAGCCACTGACAACTGGCTGCAGCCAAGGAAATGAACCAGAGGCAATGGATCCCCAGCAAAGAGCCTGTTCACCAGGCAACCTGTCCTGCCTGGGCCCAGGGAGCCCCCAGCACCAGAGGATGCTAAGGTGAACAGCACCTCTAGCCCAGGAGAGTCCAGACCCAGGCTGGCTCCAAACCCTTGCCAGTCCTGGCAGGTGGAAGGGATGGTAGGGGCTGGAAGGGATCTGTGGAGATCACCTGGTCCAACACCAGGTTCACCTAGATCAGGTCACACAGAAATGGGTCCAGGTAGGTTTTGAAAGCCTCCAGAGAAGGATACTCCACAACCTCTCTGGGCAGCCTGCTCCAGGGCTCTGGCACCCTCACAGGAAAAAGTTTCTCCTCACATTTAAGTGCCACCTCCTGTGTTCTCCAGACTGAACAGCCCCAGGTCACTCAGCCTCTTCTCATAAGAGAGATGCTCAAGTCCCCTCATCATCCTTGTGACCCTTGATTAGACTCTTTCCAGTAATTCCCTGTCTCTGTGAGCTGGGGATCCCAGAACTGGATACAATACTCCGTGTGTGACCTTGCTAGGACAGAGTAGAGGGGAAGAACATCCCTTGACCTGCTGGCCACACTCTTCTTAATGCACCCCAGAATACCCTTGGTCTTCTTGGCCATGAGGTCACTGCTGGCTCACCATGAGCTCCCCCAGGCCCAGCCCCACCAGCACTGACCTTGGCTGTTGTAGGAATCCCTTCTCCCTTCACTTTCTGCTCAAGCTTCTTTGCCAGCATCTGCTTCTCATCCTCAGACTTCTCTGGGTAACCTCTGAGAGGAGAGGAGAGCAGAAGCTGAGCTCTGGGCAGGAGCATGGGCAATGCCATTCTGTGCCCTCACACCAAAGCTCCTGTGCCAGGCTCACCTGGACATCTTCCGGCGCTTGCGTTCCTCTGCTTTGGCCTTTTGGGCCAGGGTCAGGCTCTCAGCCTCCGCCAGGTTATCGACTGCTATGGCCAGGAAGACGTTGAGGAGGATATCTGGGGCGCAGCACTAAGGACATGAACTATTTCCCGTGTGGAGGATGTGGCCAGAGCTGTCCATGGTGTCCAGGGTGCCCTGAGAAACCCTCCTGGAACTGAGCTCTTTAGAGACCTCTGGTGGGGATCTCTAATCCTGCTCTCATTCTTGTGGGTGCTGAGCTCTGGCCTGGCTGCCCCTTCTCTTCCTCGGCTGGGTCTATCCAGTTCAGTTTTGTTCCTGCACTGACCCATGGATGAACCTGTGTCAGTCACCCAAACCTGCCCTGAGCTATGCTCTGCTCCAGACCCCAGACCCCAGCCACCAACAAGGCAATCCCTGAAGCCTGTGGTTTGTTCCCCTACTCTTCAGAAATGAAACACTTAAGAAAGCCTCTCCCACATCACAGCCCTGTGTAGCTGACTTCCCCCATGTCACAGCCCTGTGTAGCTGAAGCTGTGGGCTGGGTACAGGGAGCCTGGGCTTGGCTTCCCAGGCAGAGGATACAGTTCCCACAAACAAAGAGGATGATGAAGTAGATGCAAACCAGCATGCCAGGGAAGGAAGGGCCCCCATAGGCCATGATCCCATCATACATGATTGCATTCCAGTCTTCTCCAGTCAAAATCTGAGAGCAGAGCAGAAAGAGGGATTCAGGAGCCCTCACAGCAGAGCAGAGCAGAACTCCACAGTTCAATCCTGCCCTCCTGGCTCCAGCCCCAAGACCTTGCAGCCCCTTCAGCCCCGCAGCCAAACTTCAGCTGTGTCCTTGCACTTCTGCCCATGCTTCCATTGCATTTCTCTGCTCCTGCCTCCAAGCCACATCACATCCCACAAACCCACACCTCTCTGAGTCCCAGCTCTTGCCAGAAGACCCACAGCCCAGGCATAACTCTTAGCACTCTGTCTTCCAGCCCTCTGCCCACCTCCCTTGGTCTCATACCTGGAAGACACTGATGAGGGCCTGGGGGAAGTTGTCAAATGTGCTGCGCCGCACCTCCATGTCCTCAAAGTCAAACTTGCCCCCAAAGAGCTGCATGCCCAGCAGTGCAAAGACAATGATGAAGAGGAAGAGGAGGAGGAGCAGAGAGGCAATGGAGCGGACTGAGTTGAGCAGGGAGGCCACCAGGTTGCTCAGTGACGTCCAGTACCTGGGCAGAGGAGACACAGGAGCATGTGGGCAGGGAAGGCTGTGGGCAGGACCAGGTGGCACAGGGAAGAGACCACCCAGCCCAGGGGATGTGGCAGCAGCCCAGCAAGGAGGGGCTCTGAGCCAGCACCATGCACAGGCTGAGCACCGGAACTGCTCCAGCCAGGCCCCAAAAGGTCAAAATGAAGCTCCAGGCATGGTGCAACACCCTGCTGCCTGAACGGGGCACCAGCAGGCAAGATGGGGAAGAGGGATGGACACACACTGGGCTGGTGCCAGCAAGAGAAGCCAGGAGCCCTGGCACTCCCATTTACAGTACCCCAGAACCCAGTGCAAGCAAGGGACCCCAGGAGACTTGCAGCAAGACCTGCTCTGTCCTCCCCACCACTCCTAGACCCAACTTCGCTTTGTGCCTCCATTCAGGAGCTGCCAGCCCTGCTCATGCTGCAGCCCTCCCCAGGCACAAGGCCTAGGGACCATGAGCCCCAGGCACCCCCAGGCCTCCAGCCCTAACCTGGTGATCTTGAAGATGCGGAGGAGACGGATGCAGCGCAGCACGGAGATGCCCAGGGGTGACAAGGTGCCAAGCTCCACCAGGATGGTCTCCAGGATCCCTGAGCACACCACAAAGCAGTCGAAGCGATTGAAGAGGGACAGGAAGTACTGGCGCAGCCCCAGGGCATACATCTTCAGCAGCATTTCGGCCACAAAGAGTGCCAGCAGCACCCGGTTGGCATTGTCTGGGACAAGACACCCAACCCATCACAGCAAGAACCTCTTGACCCCAGCAGGAGAGCAGCACTGCTCAACTCCCTCCTCTGCCCACCAAGTCCTGAGCTGCAGCTACAGAAAATGCGGCTTTCCAGGGAGCACGCAGGAGAAGAAGAGGAGGAGAAGGGCAATGTGCAGCTTTGTGCTTGTGAGTGAGAGACCAGTGGTGCTGTGCATGGGAATCCATGCAGGGTGCGCCCTGCACAGGGTTGTGCTGTGTGTGCAGGTGCGTGTGTGTGAGCTGTGTGCAAGCGTACAGAGCTGCGTGCATGTGTGCAGAGCTGTGTGCGTGCCTGCAGAGCTGTGTGCACGTGTGCAGAGCTGTGTGCGTGCCTGCAGAACTGTGTGCGTGCCTGCAGAGCTGTGTGCGTGCCTGCAGAACTGTGTGCGTGCCTGCAGAGCTGTGTGCGTGCCTGCAGAGCTGTGTGCGTGCCTGCAGAACTGTGTGCACGTGTGCAGAGCTGTGTGCGTGCCTGCAGAGCTGTGTGCGTGCCTGCAGAGCTGTGTGCACGTGTGCAGAGCTGTGTGCGTGCCTGCAGAACTGTGTGCGTGCCTGCAGAGCTGTGTGCGTGCCTGCAGAACTGTGTGCGTGCCTGCAGAGCTGTGTGCGTGCCTGCAGAACTGTGTGCACGTGTGCAGAGCTGTGTGCGTGCCTGCAGAACTGTGTGCGTGCCTGCAGAGCTGTGTGCACGTGTGCAGAGCTGTGTGCGTGCCTGCAGAACTGTGTGCGTGCCTGCAGAGCTGTGTGCACGTGTGCAGAGCTGTGTGCGTGCCTGCAGAACTGTGTGCACGTGTGCAGAGCTGTGTGCGTGCCTGCAGAGCTGTGTGCACGTGTGCAGAGCTGTGTGCGTGCCTGCAGAGCTGTGTGCACGTGTGCAGAGCTGTGTGCGTGCCTGCAGAGCTGTGTGCACGTGTGCAGAGCTGTGTGCGTGCCTGCAGAGCTGTGTGCACGTGTGCAGAGCTGTGTGCGTGCCTGCAGAACTGTGTGCACGTGTGCAGAGCTGTGTGCGTGCCTGCAGAACTGTGTGCACGTGTGCAGAGCTGTGTGCGTGCCTGCAGAGCTGTGTGCGTGCCTGCAGAGCTGTGTGCGTGCCTGCAGAGCTGTGTGCACGTGTGCAGAGCTGTGTGCGTGCCTGCAGAGCTGTGTGCACGTGTGCAGAGCTGTGTGCGTGCCTGCAGAACTGTGTGCACGTGTGCAGAGCTGTGTGCGTGCCTGCAGAGCTGTGTGCACGTGTGCAGAGCTGTGTGCGTGCCTGCAGAGCTGTGTGCACATGTGCAGAGCTGTGTGCGTGCCTGCAGAACTGTGTGCGTGCCTGCAGAGCTGTGTGCACGTGTGCAGAGCTGTGTGCGTGCCTGCAGAGCTGTGTGCGTGCCTGCAGAACTGTGTGCATGCCTGCAGAGCTGTGTGCACGTGTGCAGAGCTGTGTGCGTGCCTGCAGAGCTGTGTGCGTGCCTGCAGAGCTGTGTGCGTGCCTGCAGAGCTGTGTGCACGTGTGCAGAGCTGTGTGAGTGCCTGCAGAACTGTGTGCAGGCCTGCAGAGCTGTGTGCACGTGTGCAGAGCTGTGTGTGTGCCTGCAGAGCTGTGTGCGTGCCTGCAGAGCTGTGTGCACGTGTGCAGAGCTGTGTGCGTGCCTGCAGAGCTGTGTGCACGTGTGCAGAGCTGTGTGCGTGCCTGCAGAACTGTGTGCAGAGCAGAGCTGTGTGCATGCCTGCAGAGCTGTGTGCACGCCTGCAGAGCTGTGTGCGTGCCTGCAGAGCTGTGTGCGTGCCTGCAGAGCTGTGTGCGTGCCTGCAGAGCTGTGTGCACGTGTGCAGAGCTGTGTGCGTGCCTGCAGAGCTGTGTGCAGGCCTGCAGAGCTGTGTGCACGTGTGCAGAGCTGTGTGTGTGCCTGCAGAGCTGTGTGCGTGCCTGCAGAGCTCTGTGCACGTGTGCAGAGCTGTGTGCGTGCCTGCAGAGCTGTGTGCACGTGTGCAGAGCTGTGTGCGTGCCTGCAGAGCTCTGTGCACGTGTGCAGAGCTGTGTGCATGCCTGCAGAGCTGTGTGCACGTGTGCAGAGCTGTGTGCGTGCCTGCAGAACTGTGTGCGTGCCTGCAGAGCTGTGTGCACGTGTGCAGAGCTGTGTGCGTGCCTGCAGAGCTCTGTGCACGTGTGCAGAGCTGTGTGCATGCCTGCAGAGCTGTGTGCACGTGTGCAGAGCTGTGTGCACGTGTGCAGAGCTGTGTGAGTGCCTGCAGAACTGTGTGCAGGCCTGCAGAGCTGTGTGCACGTGTGCAGAGCTGTGTGTGTGCCTGCAGAGCTGTGTGCGTGCCTGCAGAGCTGTGTGCACGTGTGCAGAGCTGTGTGCGTGCCTGCAGAGCTGTGTGCACGTGTGCAGAGCTGTGTGCGTGCCTGCAGAACTGTGTGCACGTGTGCAGAGCTGTGTGCATGCCTGCAGAGCTGTGTGCACGTGTGCAGAGCTGTGTGCGTGCCTGCAGAGCTGTGTGCGTGCCTGCAGAGCTGTGTGCGTGCCTGCAGAGCTGTGTGCACGTGTGCAGAGCTGTGTGCGTGCCTGCAGAGCTGTGTGCAGGCCTGCAGAGCTGTGTGCACGTGTGCAGAGCTGTGTGTGTGCCTGCAGAGCTGTGTGCGTGCCTGCAGAGCTCTGTGCACGTGTGCAGAGCTGTGTGCGTGCCTGCAGAGCTGTGTGCACGTGTGCAGAGCTGTGTGCGTGCCTGCAGAGCTCTGTGCACGTGTGCAGAGCTGTGTGCATGCCTGCAGAGCTGTGTGCACGTGTGCAGAGCTGTGTGCGTGCCTGCAGAACTGTGTGCGTGCCTGCAGAGCTGTGTGCACGTGTGCAGAGCTGTGTGTGTGCCTGCAGAGCTGTGTGCACGTGTGCAGAGCTGTGTGCGTGCCTGCAGAGCTGTGTGCACGTGTGCAGAGCTGTGTGCGTGCCTGCAGAACTGTGTGCGTGCCTGCAGAGCTGTGTGCACGTGTGCAGAGCTGTGTGTGTGCCTGCAGAGCTGTGTGCACGTGTGCAGAGCTGTGTGCGTGCCTGCAGAGCTGTGTGCACGTGTGCAGAGCTGTGTGCGTGCCTGCAGAGCTGTGTGCACGTGTGCAGAGCTGTGTGCGTGCCTGCAGAACTGTGTGCGTGCCTGCAGAGCTGTGTGCACGTGTGCAGAGCTGTGTGTGTGCCTGCAGAGCTGTGTGCACGTGTGCAGAGCTGTGTGCGTGCCTGCAGAGCTGTGTGCACGTGTGCAGAGCTGTGTGCGTGCCTGCAGAACTGTGTGCGTGCCTGCAGAGCTGTGTGCACGTGTGCAGAGCTGTGTGTGTGCCTGCAGAGCTGTGTGCACGTGTGCAGAGCTGTGTGCACGTGTGCAGAGCTGTGTGCGTGCCTGCAGAGCTGTGTGCACGTGTGCAGAGCTGTGTGCGTGCCTGCAGAGCTCTGTGCACGTGTGCAGAGCTGTGTGCGTGCCTGCAGAGCTGTGTGCACGTGTGCAGAGCTGTGTGCGTGCCTGCAGAGCTGTGTGCACGTGTGCAGAGCTGTGTGCGTGCCTGCAGAGCTGTGTGCACGTGTGCAGAGCTGTGTGCGTGCCTGCAGAGCTGTGTGCACGTGTGCAGAGCTGTGTGCGTGCCTGCAGAGCTGTGTGCGTGCCTGCAGAGCTGTGTGCACGTGTGCAGAGCTATGTGCGTGCCTGCAGAGCTGTGTGCGTGCCTGCAGAGCTGTGTGCACGTGTGCAGAGCTGTGTGCGTGCCTGCAGAGCTCTGTGCACGTGTGCAGAGCTGTGTGCGTGCCTGCAGAGCTGTGTGCACGTGTGCAGAGCTGTGTGCGTGCCTGCAGAGCTGTGTGCACGTGTGCAGAGCTGTGTGCGTGCCTGCAGAGCTGTGTGCACGTGTGCAGAGCTGTGTGCGTGCCTGCAGAGCTGTGTGCGTGCCTGCAGAGCTGTGTGCACGTGTGCAGAGCTGTGTGCGTGCCTGCAGAGCTGTGTGCGTGCCTGCAGAGCTGTGTGCGTGCCTGCAGAGCTGTGTGCACGTGTGCAGAGCTATGTGCGTGCCTGCAGAGCTGTGTGCGTGCCTGCAGAGCTGTGTGCACGTGTGCAGAGCTGTGTGCGTGCCTGCAGAGCTCTGTGCACGTGTGCAGAGCTGTGTGCGTGCCTGCAGAGCTGTGTGCACGTGTGCAGAGCTGTGTGCGTGCCTGCAGAGCTGTGTGCACGTGTGCAGAGCTGTGTGCGTGCCTGCAGAGCTGTGTGCACGTGTGCAGAGCTGTGTGCGTGCCTGCAGAGCTGTGTGCACGTGTGCAGAGCTGTGTGCGTGCCTGCAGAGCTGTGTGCGTGCCTGCAGAGCTGTGTGCGTGCCTGCAGAGCTGTGTGCACGTGTGCAGAGCTATGTGCGTGCCTGCAGAGCTGTGTGCACGTGCCTGCAGAGCTGTGTGCACGTGTGCAGAGCTGTGTGCGTGCCTGCAGAGCTGTGTGCACGTGTGCAGAGCTGTGTGCGTGCCTGCAGAGCTCTGTGCACGTGTGCAGAGCTGTGTGCGTGCCTGCAGAGCTGTGTGCACGTGTGCAGAGCTGTGTGCGTGCCTGCAGAGCTGTGTGCGTGCCTGCAGAGCTGTGTGCACGTGTGCAGAGCTGTGTGCGTGCCTGCAGAGCTGTGTGCGTGCCTGCAGAGCTGTGTGCGTTCCTGCAGGGCTGTGTGCACGTGTGCAGAGCTGTGTGCGTGCCTGCAGAGCTGTGTGCACATGTGCAGAGCTGTGTGCGTGCCTGCAGAGCTGTGTGCAGAGCTGTGTGCAGAGCTGTGTGCGTGCCTGCAGAGCTGTGTGCACGTGTGCAGAGCTGTGTGCGTGCCTGCAGAGCTGTGTGCACGTGTGCAGAGCTGTGTGCGTGCCTGCAGAGCTGTGTGCACGTGTGCAGAGCTGTGTGCGTGCCTGCAGAGCTGTGTGCACGTGTGCAGAGCTGTGTGCGTGCCTGCAGAGCTGTGTGCACGTGTGCAGAGCTGTGTGCGTGCCTGCAGAGCTGTGTGCACGTGTGCAGAGCTGTGTGCGTGCCTGCAGAGCTGTGTGCACGTGTGCAGAGCTGTGTGCGTGCCTGCAGAGCTGTGTGCACGTGTGCAGAGCTGTGTGCGTGCCTGCAGAGCTGTGTGCACGTGTGCAGAGCTGTGTGCGTGCCTGCAGAGCTGTGTGCACGTGTGCAGAGCTGTGTGCGTGCCTGCAGAGCTGTGTGCACGTGTGCAGAGCTGTGTGTGTGCCTGCAGAGCTGTGTGCACGTGTGCAGAGCTATGTGCGTGCCTGCAGAGCTGTGTGCACGTGTGCAGAGCTGTGTGCGTGCCTGCAGAGCTGTGTGCACGTGTGCAGAGCTGTGTGCGTGCCTGCAGAGCTGTGTGCACGTGTGCAGAGCTGTGTGCACGTGTGCAGAGCTGTGTGCGTGCCTGCAGAGCTGTGTGCGTGCCTGTAGAGCTGTGTGCACGTGTACAGAGGTGTGTGCACATGTGCAGAGCTGTGTGCACGTGTACAGAGGTGTGTGCACGTGTGCAGAGCTGTGTGCGTGCCTGCAGAGCTGTGTGCACGTGTGCAGAGCTGTGTGAGTGCCTGCAGGGCTGTGTGTGTGCCTGCAGAGCTGTGTGCACGTGTGCAGAGCTGTGTGCGTTCCTGCAGAGCTGTGTGCGTGCCTGCAGGGCTGTGTGCACGTGTGCAGAGCTGTGTGCACATGTGCAGAGCTGTGTGCGTGCCTGCAGAGCTGTGTGCACGTGTGCAGAGCTGTGTGCGTGCCTGCAGAGCTGTGTGCACGTGTGCAGAGCTGTGTGCGTTCCTGCAGAGCTGTGTGCGTTCCTGCAGGGCTGTGTGCACGTGTGCAGAGCTGTGTGCACGTGTGCAGAGCTGTGTGCGTGCCTGCAGAGCTGTGTGCACATGTGCAGAGCTGTGTGCGTGCCTGCAGAGCTGTGTGCGTGCCTGCAGAGCTGTGTGCACGTGTGCAGAGCTGTGTGCACGTGTGCAGAGCTGTGTGCGTGCCTGCAGAGCTGTGTGCACGTGTGCAGAGCTGTGTGCACATGTGCAGAGCTGTGTGCGTGCCTGCAGAGCTGTGTGCGTGCCTGCAGAGCTGTGTGCACGTGTGCAGAGCTGTGTGAGTGCCTGCAGAGCTGTGTGCGTGCCTGCAGAGCTGTGTGCACGTGTGCAGAGCTGTGTGAGTGCCTGCAGGGCTGTGTGCGTGCCTGCAGAGCTGTGTGCACGTGTGCAGAGCTGTGTGCACGTGTGCAGAGCTGTGTGCGTGCCTGCAGAGCTGTGTGCACGTGTGCAGAGCTGTGTGCGTTCCTGCAGAGCTGTGTGCGTGCCTGCAGAGCTGTGTGCACGTGTGCAGAGCTGTGTGCACATGTGCAGAGCTGTGTGCGTTCCTGCAGAGCTGTGTGCGTGCCTGCAGGGCTGTGCACGTGTGCAGAGCTGCTGTGCACATGTGCAGAGCTGTGTGCGTGCCTGCAGAGCTGTGTGCACGTGTGCAGAGCTGTGTGCGTGCCTGCAGAGCTGTGTGCACGTGTGTGTGCAGAGCAGAGCTGTGTGTGTGCGTGCCTGCACATGTGTGCACATGTGCAGAGCTGTGTGCGTGCCTGCAGAGCTGTGTGCGTGCCTGCAGAGCTGTGTGCACGTGTGCAGAGCTGTGTGCACATGTGCAGAGCTGTGTGCGTGCCTGCAGAGCTGTGTGCGTGCCTGCAGAGCTGTGTGCACGTGTGCAGAGCTGTGTGCACGTGTGCAGAGCTGTGTGTGTGCCTGCAGAGCTGTGTGCACGTGTGCAGAGCTGTGTGCACATGTGCAGAGCTGTGTGCGTGCCTGCAGAGCTGTGTGCGTGCCTGCAGAGCTGTGTGCACGTGTGCAGAGCTGTGTGCACGTGTGCAGAGCTGTGTGTGTGCCTGCAGAGCTGTGTGCAGAGAGCTGTGTGCACATGTGCAGAGCTGTGTGCGTGCCTGCAGAGCTGTGTGCACGTGTGCAGAGCTGTGTGCACATGTGCAGAGCTGTGTGTGTGCCTGCAGAGCTGTGTGCACGTGTGCAGAGCTGTGTGCACATGTGCAGAGCTGTGTGCGTGCCTGCAGAGCTGTGTGCGTGCCTGCAGAGCTGCACTTCACAAGTCTGCGTGTGCCTGCTGCACAGCTGTGTGAGCACAGGCAATGTGTGCTGAGGTGCATGCACAGGTGTAAGGGCAAACATTCCATGTGTGCCACCATGCAAACCTGCACCCCCAGGGACACACATGCTGTGCCCCTACAGCTGCATGCCCCATTCATGTTTCACGTGCAGGAGGGGTGTGCAGGCTGCTTGTGTGCACCAGCAAGTTCCCACGTGTCTCGCAGCCCCTGTGCCAGTGTGGCTGTGCACAGCAGGTGCCCCCCAGAGTCTTTGCTCACCTTGAATCACTGTCAGCCACTCTGGCTGGAAGTGGTGCTCAGAGGCGATGGAGAGGGTGTTCAGCGCCACCATCAGTATCACAAGCCAGTAGAAGAACTTGGACTTCACCACGTCCCTGCACTTCCTACGGAACATTCGGTTCCAGCGCCTCCACTGCCGGCTGCGGAGATGACCAAAGGTTCAGCAGGGCCAGCTCCTGCCCAGCTCCTGCCCAGCCCAGGGCCTGAGACTGCACACCAAAGCCATCCCTGCTCCCTTCTCCAGGTGCCTTCCCTGAATAGGACTGAGGAAAAATGCCCGTGGCACTTGATGCCTGTATTCAGACCTCACAGGTCATCCACACGAACATCTCCCAGCTGTTTTTCAGCCCACAGTCAGCTCTGGTTGGCTGCTACAGGCACAGCTGCTGAATCCCAAGACATGCTGCATGGGCTACAGGAGCCTGGTCCCAAAGGGAGGAGGCTTTTCAGCCCGAAGCAGCTTTTTCCCAGTCCCAGAGCAGAATCCTCTGCTTGCTGCCCACAGTGTTTGCATCTCCTGAGCAGCCAGCATGTGGCTCTTCCTCACAAACTGGTGGCCAACAAGAAAGCCTGGCCCAGGCAGGACCGAAAGGAGACTGTGACAGACCAGCAGCAGAGATGGTCCCACCAGTGCATACTTACAAGTAGAGAATCCACTTGTTCATGCCCTCAATTTCATACAAGCTCTCTGTCTCTGACCCTCCTTCATCCAACGGCATCATACCTAAGGAGGCAATGACATCCCTGGCTTTCCTTGGAGCCCCTGGGAAACATGGGAGGGAAACTCCCAGGAGCACACCAGGAAGAGCTTCCCCATCAGGATTGAAATAAAGAAATGTCATCCCAGAGAGAGAGCAGTGAGAGTTTGGGCAGGAGGCACCAGGACCACCTGCCCTGCAGGAAGGGCAGTGCAGAGAGGCAGCCTGCAGAGGCAGTAGGGTGTGCACAGTGTAACTGGGATCAGTTCCGAGCTGAGCAAACACTGAGCAGAAGGTTTGTGAGAGCACTGGCCACAAATGTGGCATCTCTCCCACTGATTCCCAAGGTGTCTTGCTCTCATGCACGACCCAGCCTGAGACCTCTGAAGTTATTTTACTCAGCAGGGTGGCACAGGAAATACAGCAGCTCAGTGGCACAGCTCCCCAGGCTTGCTGAGCCTCTGGCCAGGTGTCTGTATTTACCTCCTGCCCTGAGTCACTTCTAATGCCAGTGTTAGGAATCCGGCCCCCGTGCCAAGGGTCCTTGGCCAAGCAGAGTTGGTACCTTCACCCCTGGCCCGATCACTGTCCATGACTTCAGCATGAGTGATCCAATCCATGTAGCCCTTCAGATCTTCCTCCAGCTGCTGCTTCTCCCTCAGCTTCTGAAACGTGCCTCGGGACTTGGCCTTCTCACGCTCTTTGGTGAACTCCCTGGCACAAGACAAGCAGCAGAGACAGACTCAGGAGGTGAGGTACCACAGCCTTCTGTCCCTGTGGAAAGCCTGGAATACCCTACTGCCTGGAGCTTCCACTGGCATGCTCCAGTGACTTTCCTCCTGGCCCTCCTCCAAGATTCCAGCCTGTGGGGCATCATCCCCTGACACCTGATGGCAGGCAATATTTCTTTGCCCCCACTGGCTGCTTCCTGGGAGCTCCTTGCTGCAGGATGTTGTGTTGGACAGGCCAATAAACGCTACTTGGAGGCTGTAGGACTTCTCCAGCCTTGCCAAGGATTAGAGCAAGTGGGGTCTCACCTATCTGGGGGCAGAAAGCTGCCCCAAACTCTCCATGTGGGGAAGGTGAGCTTATCCCATGACAAGTGACCAGGCCACAGGGAAAAGCCACGCAGGGAGCCTCACTCTTCTGATTTTTCAGTTCCTGGTTTTGCTGTCCTCGTATCTAGCAGGACTGCAGAGCTGCTGCCCAGCCAGCCTGGTGTTGCTTGCGTTAGGTCTCAGACATGGTAACAATAATTAGGCACAAGAAGCCTCAGGACTTGCCAGGTCTTGGCAAGGACTTCCCTGGTCTCAAGCACATTTTAGCTATGTTTGCAAAAACACTTCAGGAATTTCTGCTGTGCCTGCAGCTTCCTCAAGGATGACTCTTGTCAGCTTCAGGTAAGGCTCAGCTGCCTGTGAGCTGTCTTGGGGTCCTGAGCTTTTTCAAGTGGGGGCAAGCTGGAGCATAGAAGGTTCTGTGTGAACATAAGGAAAAAGTTTGTCACTGTGAGGGTGACAGAGCCTGGAGCAGGCTGCCCAGAGAGGTTGTGGAGTCTCCTTCTCTGGAGACTATCCAAACCCACCTGGATGTGTTCTGGGTGCCCTGCCCTGGGTGACCCTGCTCTGGCAGGGGCCTGGACTGGATGATATCTATGGTCCCTCTTCCAGCTCCTAACCTTCTGTGACTGTGAGTCTATTAATGCCCAATTCATTATAACCCTGTGCCCTTGTGTGGCTCTTGCCATAGCAGAGGACTAAGAAACCCAAGTACAACTAACTCTGTGAACTAACAGAGATGATGATCCTGGTCCACAGGCACACACAGGATTGTGTGAAACACATGAGGAAGACCCCAAGCCTATAGAACTGAGAAGAAAAGCCACCCTCCCCCACCCCCCACCCCCTCACTCCAACACACACTTCCCAGCAGCAAAACTAGAATGCTGGCTTCTCTCCACAGCAATGTGTGGTAGGTTGAGAGTTGCACCAGAGATGTTTTGTGCACAGCAGCTTGAATTGCATCTTGGCAATTAGCACTAATTGAGCCATTGGGCACAGAGGTGTCACCATCATTGTAAGCTCTTTACCATGAGGGTGGTGGAATACTGGAACAGGTTGCCCAGGGAGGTGGTTGAGGCCCCATCCCTGGAGATATTCAAAGTGAAGCTGGACAGGGCTCTGGGCAGCCTGAGCTAGTTGGGGATGCCCCTGCTGACTGCTGAGAGAGTTGGACTGGATGACCATTGAGGGTCCCTTCCAGCCCAGACCATTCTGTGATTCTGTAACCAGGCTGAGAGTAGCTCCTTGGTGGGTTTGGATGAGAGCACTGAAGAATTAATTAGACTAACAGTAACTCCTCCATTGGTATCACAGGTGCTTCCCTTGGGCTGGCCATGAGGAGATTGTGTGCCCACAAGAGCAGGGCGGCACTGTGGCTACCAGTGGCAATGAGTCTCTTGACTCATGGCCATGAGGCAGGGACTGCTGCCTTTGGCTACCTGCTCAGCTCCTCTTGCTGTGGGTTCTGGCAGACCACACTAAAACCACCTATAATGAGCTCCATGGCTGGGTTTGCTGCCAGCTGCTTGTGCTGCAGGGGAAGCATTGCTGTGTTTGGTGTTAAGCTAAAACTTCTGGCAGTCACAGACACTGGCAACAAAAGTAACTCAGGGCTCTGGGTTTCTAAGCATCCAAAAAATATAAAGCAGGGAGAGGAATGGAAGAGGAAAAGGAACAGATCCTTCTACAGGCTTTCTCCTTGAATGGTTAAACCCATCCAGTGTCCACACTGCTCACACTCACTGACCTGCTGGCAAAGAGAAAGGCCAGAGTGGCACCTACCCACTGAGCACCCCCAGCACCAGGTTGAGAACGAAGAAGGAGCCAAGCAAGATAAGGCTCACAAAGTAGATCCAGGGCCATTCATTCCCAATGGCATCATTTACCTGGCAAGAAGAGAGGCAGGTGAAGCATTCTGAACACTGTCTGCTGTCTGTCCCTGTCCCTGAACAGCCTCTGGGAGTTTTGTGCGCTCCAAAGCGAATGATTGGGATGGTAGCAGATCAGCCTAACTCTTAGTCCTGCCTCCTGATGACTCTGTATCTGGTTTTAGTGGAGGTAAAGCCAGACCCAAACATTTGGGGACGAAATTCAAACATCAGCCTTATGCTGATGCCTAAGGCTCAGTAAGACAGCCTCCCAGTGACTGCAGCACATGGGGTCTGCTGGAGAAGCATCCACCAGCCAGGCACTGCTGTGCCTGGCCTGTACCCTCGCACAAAGGTGGGAGCTGGAGCATCCTCCTGTCTGTCTGGAGAGCAAACACAGCTCATGCAGTGCCTGCAGAGATGTGGGAGAGATGCCTCATGCACTCTGGGATGTGCATCACATTAGGAAGCTTGGTGAGGTCAGGATGTTGAGGTCAGGATGTTGTTCACTGGTGGAGATACCTAACCCTGCTGTGGGTCCTGTGTCCTGGAGGAACCCCCTGCTCCAAGGCAGGACCAGCCATCCCCTCTGCTTAGCTGGGAACCAAGCCCACACTGCTGGGGCCTACCCAGTAGAGGACTTCTGTCCAGCCCTCCATGGTGATGCACTGGTAGACAGTCAGCATGGCAAAACCAAAGTTGTC
This sequence comes from Picus viridis, assembly GCA_033816785.1. Classification (NCBI taxonomy): domain Eukaryota; kingdom Metazoa; phylum Chordata; class Aves; order Piciformes; family Picidae; genus Picus; species Picus viridis. The sequence goes on from CM066602.1 coordinate 8,045,559, forward strand.
AAAGTGAGTGATGCCATTGTTGGGTCCTGGCCAGCCGCTTCGGCACTCAGTGCCGTTGATGGTGCAGTGTCGCCCGTGGCCAGAGCTGGTGCATGGGGCTGGCTTCTCTGATGCCACTGTGGCAATCACATCTAAGGGAGAAAGCCATGGTGTGAGCCCAAGGCCAAGCACAGAAGGTTCTAGCACCTCCCAGTCTCCTGCAGAAGCTTTCAAAAGGGTCCCCTCTCCCCACCTCCTCACTCCATGCACCATCACCAAGCTGGGTGCTGTACCCCACTCCTGGCACCCTCCCAGGCCTGCAAGGAGCAAGAGCAGACTTTCTGCTACCCACAGAACCTCTGCAGTCCCCACAGCAACCACACAGAAACATCTCTGCCACATCATCCCCCTGGCACAGCCCCACCTGTCCCGAGGTAGTAGCAGGTCTTGTGCATCTTGCCCTTGAAGAGCTCTTGCCCAACAATGGCATAGATGATGATCATGAAGAGGACCAACAGGGCAATGTGGAGCAGGGGTACCATGGCCTTGATGATGGAGTTCAGGACAACCTGAAGGCCTGCACCAAAGAGAAGGGAGAGAAGGTCAACCACTTCCTAAACAGCTTTGGGTGCACCTTGCATTCCTGCCAGCCCCCATGAGGAGCACCCTCTGAAATGCCTCATGCCAAGGGGAGAGGGCCACAGGGAGGTTGGAACTGAAATCGCTGAAGCAAATCCTTTCTCTGCCTGCCATGCAAACACTCAGCAGAACCAGGCACTAGGCAGTGTTGAAGGCTGCTTCCCATTCTGTTGCTCTCTTTCTGGCTGTATTCACATGACTTGAGAAACCAGAGGCAGACCCTGGCCCCTTTCACAGTGGCCACCCAAAGGTGCTGACACTGAGTCATGGAGGGAGCTCTGTGTGTGCTGACAACTGCAGGCTGCAAGAATAAGCAAGAACCTGCGGCTCCTCCACACCCACCTTGGGGCTGGGCTTGACCCAGCAGCAAGAAACCTGCCCCACAGCCCCCTGACCCGGCCAGACCCAGGGCTCAGTGCCCCCTGCAGCCCCTCACGCACTTGGCACTCCAGACACCAGGCGCAGAGGTCTCAGCACACGGAATGCTCGCAGAGCCTTCACGTCAAAGCCGCCCTTGCCCCCGGCGTCCCACTCTGCTTGGCATTGACCTGCTCCAGAGTCATGGTGACAAGCCTGAAAAAGTTGGGGCAAACAACAAGGAAGGGGGAGAAGGAGGAGAAGAAAGAAGGAGAAGGAGGAGAAGGAAGAAGGAGAAGGAGGAGAAGGAAGAAGGAGAAGGAGAAGGAGAAGGAGAAGGAGAAGGAGAAGGAGAAGGAGAAGGAGAAGGAGAAGGAGAAGGAGAAGGAGAAGGAGAAGGAGAAGGAGAAGGAGAAGGAGAAGGAGAAGAAGGAAGGCATAAGGATGGAAACCAAGAAATCTGTGCTAAGAGTTTAGAGCTCTGCAGGCAGGAAAGCAAGGAACAGGACTCTGCTGAGTACCCCTCTGCTGGATCCCACCTTCACTGCTGAGCAGCCCAGGGCCCTCCCATCCCCTGAGACCAGTGCAATGTCTAGAGGGTCCTGTGCAATTCCCATTCTCCAGGGCAAGGACACCAGAGAGGTGTTAAGGAATCAGAAACAGGAGTCAGAGAGGATCCCAGGGGATGTCAGGGGACGAAAAATGGGGCCCAGAGGAGAAGGCCATGAACTGAGCCTATGAGAGCTGCCCCCAGACCCCACTACTGTCACCAGAAAAACTGATGTAGCTGATGGATTATGGCCCAGGCCTGGCAGAAGCTGAGCAGCAGCAGCTTTGCCTCTCTGCATTACCCCAGGGACACGATGGAGAAGTCCAGCACATTCCAGCCATTCCGCAGGTAGGCATCCGTGTGGAACAGGAACCCATAGGCAATGATCTTCAGCATGGCCTCGATGGCAAAGAAGATGAGGAAGGCATACTCGATCTTCTCCTGGGCAAGCAGGGAAGGACACTGTCAGAACAGGCTGCCAGCTCCCTTGTGTGGATGCTCCCATGGATCAGCCCTGCTGGCAGCATCCCATGCACGCCATGAGCACTGTACCTACCCTGGGCACCACATGCCGCTGTATGACCTCCTGCATCACTTCAGTGGTGCACTGGCAGGACCATGTCCCTAGCTCTTGCAAACTATGCCAGCAAAGCCACCACTTCCCAACCCAGCATCCATTCTGCCCTGGGATCCCAGGTAAGTGAAGCCTTGGGCTCAAGTCCTGCCTAATGCCAGATGTCTGGCTGGCAGAATGAGCTGCTAGGAACTGGCCTGGGGGCTCTGCATTGAATCCCCTCCCAGGCAGGACCTGGCACCCCACTGCAGGGCTCAGCACAGTCCTGTGGGCACAGGGCCCAGACCAGCTCATCTTTGCCCAGAGCACAGCCAAGAGCTGCTCGCGCCCACCTGGCTCTGCCTGTCACAGCAATCAGTGTCCTTGCTGCTGATGGCCCCTTCCAGACTGGGATCAGTCTCCCTGCAGCAGACAGATGGATAGTGCTATTTATACTTCTGGTTTTCCATGGCCCCTCTCCTCCGTCTGCTCCCCATGAAGGTCAAGGAGCACCCATGCAGGGCCTCTGCAGGGAACTGCACTCAGGAAGGCAGAAATGGCTCTGAGATGGAGCTGGGAGTGGGTGAGCACTGGGCAGGCTGCAGTGCTGTGAGCACAGCTTCCTTCCAGGGCCCCTCCGCCTTTGCCAGGTGGAAACTGCTGCTCGATTAGGAAACCAGAGCCAGGGCTCAGACAGCTTTGCTTGCTCCATTACCACATCCAAAGGCAGTGGCTGTGCCAAGTGTCCCTGTATGTCACCCATACCGATGCCAGTTCCTTGTTGGATCTGAGGGCAAGAATGGTAGGAACAGAGGCCTAAGCATTGCAGTCAGTGGTGTAAGCAGGGCTCTGTCCTTGCAGCTTTAGCTGAGGCAACTCAATGCCATTTGCCCCCTCCTGCTCTGCTCCCCAAAGCCTATCCTTGCAATCCCTGACAAGTGAATGCAAGCATTGTGAGGTTCAGATCAGGTACAGAGGGACTGCAGAGCCACACCAGAAGGCAGAGGTCTGCAGGGGGTATCTCCTGTGAAGCAAATGCAGGAGCATGGTGGAGCCCACTGCAAGCCCCAGCAACCCTGCAGCTGCCAAGGCCCAGGCTGTTAAGTGCCAGGATCTAGCCTGGAGCTTCAGCATCACAAAAGTTAATTCCTTTCCCTACTTCATCCAGCAGGACAGAATCAGGCTCCAAGGTTTCTGACTAGGAGGAATCTCCCCCTCAAACTCCCTTGCCCAGGAACAAAAACTGCCTTGCTGTGCCTGGAGATCCCTTTGAGAAGTCCAAACCACTGCCCACTCTGTACAGTCAGTGAGCAGCAAGGATCAAAGCTAGGCCAAGGGACAGCCAGCAGCAGCTCCCTGTGACCTGGCTCCATTCCCTGCACCCTGGAGTTGTGAATTTCCTTGCAGTCTCAGCTGACTGCTGTGCTGTGCTCTCAGCCACAGGATCAGCCTGATCAGGATCTGCCCTGCTAGTGTAGCACCCCTAGGACAAAACAAAGCCTTGGCACAGCCAGCATGAATGTTCTGTGCAGTGATCCATCAGTGCTGACAGGGGCATGCTCTACCTCCTGTCCTGCAGCTCTGGGTGCAGCTACCCATCCCATCAGGCTGTAGGCTGTGGGTGAGTTCTGATGTTAGCAGAGCAAGAGCCCTGACTGTGGGACACCTCGCAGGGACCTTTGTCAGTGAACCTTTTGGTGGAGGAAGTCATGGCAAAGCCTCTCTGGGCTCTCCAAGTGGTGTAGCTGCACAATACAGACTGGCAACATCCTGAGCCAGGACAAACTTCCTGGGACATGCAGACAGCAGAAGCAGGAGGCCCAAGGGCATCCTGTCCTGGCAGCTTTACAGCAGGGCAGGTACTGGGTGTCCTGCACGAGAGAGAGACCCCACTTCATGTGCCCAGGGTGAGCCACGCAGACATCAATCAGGCACTCCCCCAGCTCTGGTGCTGCCCGTTAGTGGAGATGTTGCACTCACAATGCCAGCAGCCACCTTGTGTCTGTGCCATGAGGGAGTTATGCAGACCCTAGAAGCAAGGCACACACTGGCCATGGGCACAGCTCCAACCCCACTGACCTTACTGAAGCCCTGGCCATGCCCTAGCACCTGAGGGCCCTCTCTGTGCCACCACCCCTCATCAGCCCCAGAATTCACAACTGGCTACTCATGGTGGAAGGCTGCTCAGGGAAGGGGGGCAGAGCTGCCTGGCAGAGCTGGGAGTGGGTATCTGAAGAGGCCAAGCTTCCAAAGGCCACAATAGGCTGCAGGTCCCTGTCACCCCCTGGGCTGCCACACACCTGTGCACTACCAACACAATGACCCAGCCCCAGCCTGCTCAGCAGCTCCCAGGCCCTCCCTGCAGCTCTCCAGAGAGAGAGAGACACCATGTTTCTGGTGTCTCTTCCCAGGGAACAGGGGGAGCAAGGGCTTGGCTAAAGCCTCCCAGCTGGCCAAAACGATGCACAGCTGGTGAGGGGCAGGGTGACCAGAACACAGCCAGAGCTACTCCTGCTTGCCAAAACAGGTCATGCCAAAACAGATCCAACCAAAACAGACCACCAAGGCAGTCACGTGCGAGTATTTGGATAACTCTGCGTGATCAGTTTGGTGAGAACATGAACAGATGGGATGGTCAACCAACTGCTAATCTTTTCAGGAGACTGAGGGAACTGCAAAGTGGCAGAACCCGAGGTAGCAATACCAGAAGGGTAGCTGTTACTTCCACAGTTCCCCAAGACAACTCTAATGGCTCCAACAGTGGCTCCAGTTCTAACACTGCACACTGTGCTCATTGCACATGTGGGCATGTTCCCCATAACTAGGGGTGCCCTGCCTCCCGCCAGGGGGAGGAGAGGGGGTAACAGAGATAACAGAATCTATTGGGATGTGTACATCCAGTGGCCTGGTACTTCACAATTTCAGAAGTACAGGGCCTTGGTTGACACAGGGGCTCAGTGCACCATAATGCCATCAAATTATCAGGGATCAGAAGCTATAACTATTCTGGGAGTCACTGGTGGATCTAAAGATTTAACTAAGGTGGAGGTTGATATAAGTTTAACTGGTAGACAGTGGAGAAAGCATACAGTTGTGACCGGACCTGACGCACCTTGTCTTCTGGGAATTGATTTTCTGAGAGAAGGGCGTTTCAAAGACCCTAGAGGTTACAAATGGGCTTTTGGAGTAGCATCTGTAGAAACTGATGGACAAAAGCTGAAGCTGTCTGTTAGACCTGAGCTTTCTAATGAATCTGCAGTTGTGGGACAACACAAGATTCAGGACATTAAATTGCCGGTTGCTTCTCAGACTGTGCATCACAGACAATACAGAACCAACCGTGACTCTTTGTTGCCCATTCAGAATCTGATTCGTCAGCTGGAGAGTCAGAAAGTCATCAGCAAAACTCATTCACCTTTCAACAGTCCAGTGTGGCCTGTGCGAAAGCCGAATGGAGATTGGCGTCTGACAGTCGACTATCGAGCCCTGAATGAAGTGACTCCACCTATGAGTGCAGCAGTACCAGACATGATGGAACTCCAATATGAGCTGGAATCCAAAGAGGCCAAATGGTATGCTACCATAGACATTGCTAATGCCTTCTTCTCTATTCCCATAGCAGAGGAATGCAGGCCTCAGTTTGCTTTCACCTGGAGAGGAATCCAGTACACTTTCAACAGATTGCCCATGGGCTGGATCCACAGCTCAAGCATCTGTCATGCAGTGATCCACGATGCTCTGGAGGAAGGTGGTGCTCCAGAACACATCCAGTTCATCGATGACATCATCATCTGGGGTAAAACTGCTGAGGAAGTCTTCGAGAAAGGTAACAAAATCATTGACATTCTTCTGAATGCAGGTTTTGCCATCAAGCGAGACAAGGTGAAAGGACCTACCAGAGAGATCCAGTTTCTGGGAGTGCGGTGGCAGGATGGATGCCGACACATTCCAGTGGATGTGGTAAACAGAGTCTCTACCATGGCAAATCCCATGAACAAGCAAGAAACTCTACGTTTCTTGGGGATAGTGGGATTTTGGAGACTGCACATTCCTGGATACAGTCAGATTGTGAAACCTCTGTATGATGTGACTCGAAAGAGAAACCATTTCCACTGGGGACCTGAACAACAAGCAGCCTTTGACCAGATAAAGCAAGAGGTAATTCAAGCAATGGGTCTGGGACCTGTCCGAGATGGTCCAGACATTAAGAACATTTTGTACACGGCTGCAAGTGACAATGGTCCAACCTGGTGCTTGTGGCAAAGAGCTCCAGGTGAGACACGTGGACGACCTCTTGGTTTCTGGAGTCGAGGTTACAGAGGTTCAGAGGCTAACTATACTCCAACAGAGAAAGAGATTCTAGCTGCCTATGAAGGAGTGAAAGCAGCTTCTGAAGTAATTGGAACTGAATCACAACTTCTCTTAGCTCCCAGATTGCCAGTTTTGAATTGGATGTTCAAAGGCAAAGGTTCCACACCACATCATGCAACAGATTCCACCTGGTCTAAGTGGATGGCTCTGATAACACAGAGAGCTCGAATGGGAAATCTTGAAAGACCTGGTCTGGTGGAGGTGATCTCAAGTTGGCCTGAAGGTACCAACTGTACTAAACCTCCAGAGGAGAGAGTAACTCGTGCCGAGGAAGCTCCTCCTTACAATGACCTATCTGATGATGAAAAGAAATATGCTTTGTTCACAGACGGTTCCTGTCGTCTTGTCGGGAACAAGCGAAGGTGGAAGTCTGCAGTGTGGAGTCCAACACGCCGAGTTGCAGAAGCAAAGGATGGAGAAGGAGAATCCAGTCAGTTTGCAGAGGTAAAAGCTGTCCAGCTAGCTCTCGACGTAGCTGAGCGTGAGAGATGGCCAAAGCTTTATCTCTACACCGACTCATGGATGGTAGCCAATGCTCTGTGGGGTTGGCTAAAGAACTGGAAAAACAATGGTTGGCAGAGAAAAGGAAAGCCCATTTGGGCAGCTGACCTGTGGCAGGACATTGCTGATCGAATCGAGAGAATTCCAGTGAAGGTGAGACACATTGATGCTCACATTCCTAAGAGCAAAGCTACTGAGGAACAGCAACACAACCATCAGGCAGATCTAGCTGCAAGAGTTTCTCCAGTAGACATGGACTCTGATCTTGATCTTGACTGGAAACACCGAGGTGAGATGTTCTTAGCTCGGTGGGCTCACGATTCGTCAGGACATCAAGGCAGAGATGCAACCTACCAGTGGGCTCGTGACAGATCCATAGACATTTCCATGGATGCTATCACACAAGTCATCCATGACTGTGACATTTGTGCTGCTATTAAGCAGGCAAAACGACTTAAGCCCTTATGGTATGGTGACAGATGGTCCAAGTACAAGTATGGTGAAGCTTGGCAAGTTGACTACACAGCACTCACCCTCCTTCCTGGATTCCTCCAAACTATTCCCAGCCTCCTGTCCCACTCCATGCTTTTTTCCTTCTTCTGCACCATCAGCCACTGCACCTCCCCTAGAGACTGAAGACGACTGACTGCCCTCCCCCGACTGAAAGACCAAGCCAGAACCTACAGCCGGGTTCCACCAATGAAATTGGATTAGCATATCTCTTGTTTTCATTTATATACCAAAATATTCGGCCAGAGTGTTCAGAAAGTGTCTCTTTCTTAAAGGCACAGCCTAAACTGGTCACAGGCTGACACCACACACAGGCTCTGACACCACACACAGGCTCTGACACCACACACAGGGTCTGACACCACACACAGGCTGAGACACCACACACAGGGTCTGACACCACACACAGGCTCTGACACCACACACAGGGTCTGACACCACACACAGGCTGAGACACCACACACAGGCTCTGACACCACACACAGGGTCTGACACCACACACAGCGGCTGACACCACACACAGGCTGACACCACACACAGGCTCTGACACCACACACAGGGTCTGACACCACACACAGGCTCTGACACCACACACAGGCTCTGACACCACACACAGGGTCTGACACCACACACAGGCTCTGACACCACACACAGGGTCTGACACCACACACAGGCTCTGACACCACACACAGGCTGACACCACACACAGGCTCTGACACCACACACAGGGTCTGACACCACACACAGGCTCTGACACCACACACAGGCTCTGACACCACACACAGGGTCTGACACCACACACAGGCTCTGACACCACACACAGGCTCTGACACCACACACAGGGTCTGACACCACGCACAGGCTGACACCACACACAGGGTCTGACACCACACACAGGGTCTGACACCACACACAGGGTCTGACACCACACACAGCGGCTGACACCACACACAGGCTGACACCACACACAGGGTCTGACACCACACACAGGCTGAGACACCACACACAGGCTGACACCACACACAGGGTCTGACACCACACACAGGGTCTGACACCACACACAGCGGCTGACACCACACACAGGCTGACACCACACACAGGCTCTGACACCACACACAGGGTCTGACACCACACACAGGGCTGACACCACACACAGGGTCTGACACCACACACAGGCTCTGACACCACACACAGGGTCTGACACCACACACAGGCTGACACCACACACAGGCTCTGACACCACACACAGGGGCTGACACCACACACAGGGTCTGACACCACACACAGCGGCTGACACCACACACAGGCTGACACCACACACAGGGTCTGACACCACACACAGGGTCTGACACCACACACAGGCTGACACCACACACAGGGTCTGACACCACACACAGGGGCTGACTGACCACACACAGGGTCTGACACCACACACAGGGTCTGACACCACACACAGGGTCTGACACCACACACAGGCTCTGACACCACACACAGGCTGACACCACACACAGGCTCTGACACCACACACAGGGTCTGACACCACGCACAGGCTCTGACACCACACACAGGGTCTGACACCACACACAGGCTCTGACACCACACACAGGCTGACACCACACACAGCAAGGCTGCTCTGAGGTCTCCCTAGAGCCTTCTCCCTGGATGCCCTGAGGATAGAGGACAGGATCCTCTCCCTCCAGCTCTGGCAATGGGCACTGGCAGCCCAGAAGGCCATTGTGCTGCCATTGGCCTTCTGGGCTGCCAGTGCCCATTGCTGGCTCCTGCTCAGCACCCCCAGGTCCTTCCCTGCAGGGCTGCTCTCAGCATCCTTTGCTTTGACTCACACAGGGCACACTCCCTGGGCAGCCTGTGCCAGGCTCTCCCCAGCCTCACTCTCCAACTCTCTGCCTAAGCTCCATTCCTGCTGCAGGCTTTTAGTCTCCAGTGGCAGGGCCAGGCCTTGCTGTGCAGATCACCCAGCACAGCAGCTGAGACCAGCCCACCTGAAACCTGCTTCCTTGGCACTGTAGGCGGGGGGAAATGGGCCTGGGGAGTGGTGGGCTCCCCACAGTCCTTCAGGAAGCCTCTGTTCCCCTGCCCTCCAGCCTGTGTGCTGAGCAGCCCCCCTTGAGCCACCAATTCCAACACACAATTAGCTCCACTGAGCCGGAGTGGCACGGCCCAGCCCTGGCAGGCTGCCCTTCCTCCCACTTCTCCCTCATTAGCCTGCTCCTCTCTTGCTAGATCTTTAATTAGCTTGTCACCAGCAGCTTGGCCTGGATTGAATGCCCTTCATTCTCCCCAGGCAGACGGGACAGCAAAAGCAGCAGGAGAGCAGGGTGGGAAGTCACACCGAGCAACCCAGCCGTGCCCGGCGCTGCGGGGGCAGGCGGGGCAGGGGCAGCAGGGAGCTCGCAGCTGGGGGGGTCAAAACTGGCTGGCACCCAGCAGTCTCCTGTCAGCAAACCCTCCTCAGGGCCAGCAGAAAGGAGAGACAAAGCCCAGCAGAATCAGCAGCCTTCAGGAGTAAAGTTGATTGCGCCAGCAAGTGAAGGGTCACGGGCAAATGCTGGGCCAGGGGCAAGGCCCTGGCACAGGCTGCCCATCCATGGAGACATCCAAGATCAGCCTTGCTGTGTCCCAGGGCAGCCTGCTCTAGCTGGAGGTGTCCCTGCTCACTGCAGGGGGGTGGACAAGATGACCTTGGGGGTTCCTTTCCAACCCAGTGCACCCTGTGGGTCTGTGTCTCTCCTCCTGGCCCCACTCCCCTTTTGTCCCATTTCCAGGATGACTTTGGGGGTTCCCTTCCAACCCAGTGCACCCTGTGGGTCTGTGCCTCAGTCCTTGGCCCCATTCCCCATTCCCTTTTTGTCCCATGTCCAGGATGACCTTGGATGTTCTCTTCCAACCCAGTGCACCCTGTGGGTCTGTGTCTCTCCTCCTGGCCCCACTCCCCTGGGTTTGTCCCATTTCCAGGATGACTTTGGATGTTCTCTTCCAACCCAGTGCACCCTGTGGGTCTGTCCCCATTCCCTTTTTGTCCCATGTCAGTCCTTGGCCCCATTCCCTTTTTTGTCCCATTTCCAGCATGACCTTGGAGGTTCCTTCTGGGTCTGGGTCTGTGTCCTTGTCCCCATTCCCCTTTTGTCCCATGTCCAGGATGACCTTAGAGGTTCCCTTCCAACCCAGTGCACCCTGTGGGTCTGTGTCTCTCCTCTTGTCCCCATTCCCCTTTTTGTCCCATGTCCAGGATGACCTTGGAGGTTCCCTTCTGGGTCTGTCTCTGTCCTTGTCCCCATTCCCTTTTTGTCCCATTTCCAGCATGACCTTGGAGGTTCCCTTCTGGGTCTGTGTCTCTCCTCTTGTCCCCATCCCCCTTTTGTCCCATGTCCAGGAGGACCTTAGAGGTTCCCTTCCAACCCAGTGCACCCTGTGTGTCTGTGCCTCTGTCCTTGGCCCCATTCCCCTTTTTGTCTCATTTCCAGGAGGACCTTGGAGGTTCCCTTCCAACCCAGTGCAATTTGTGAATGGTCCACCTTCCAGCCCAGTGTCAGCAGGCAGCTTTATTTTACACCTCACAGGGCTCCTGTGCCTTCACTGACTCCGAAGCCAGCGCTTGGCCTCGAGTCACCTCTTCCCCGCAGCCTGCAGCCAGGCTCTGGCCCCCTCTGCCACCCCCTGAGCTCAGCAGACGCTCGGTGGCGCCGCCGCAGGGCCCCGGGCCAGCGCGGAGGGAGGGAGGGAGGGAGGAAGGGAGGGAAGGACGGGAGGGAGAGGAGAGCAACCATGCAGGCTGGGGAGGGCAGCCCATAAGCCACACACCTGTTGCCAAGCAGAAGCCAAGGCTGGTGTCAGCCTGCTGCATATATTTTCTCTTCCACCTCGGTGACCTTCTCCACCCTGCCTCGCCGGGGGCTGCTCCCATTAAGTGCCACTTGATCCTCTGCTAATGCAGCAGTTATGAAAGCAGCACAGCACTTGTCACTGGGATCAACACCTCAGTGCCGGGAGAGGGGCACAGCCCGCCCTTCCCCTTGCCTCCCCAGCTCCCCTTCCCTCCAGCTGCCCATCTCCAGCCCTGTCCCCTCCCTGCAGGCGTTCAAGGCCAGCTTGGGCGAAGCCTTGAGCGACCTGGGAGGTGTCCCTGCCCACGGCAGGGGCTTGGCACTGGGGGAGCTTTAAGGTCCCTTCCAACCCAGTCTGGGAGTCTGTGAATCATTGGGATGTGCTGCCCAGGGAGCTGGTGGAGTCCCCGTCCCTGGAGGTGTTCAAGAGGGGACTGGATGTGGCCCTTGGAGCCAGGGCTGAGTTGTCAGGAGGTGCTGGGTGACAGCTTGGACTTGGTGAGCTCTGAGGTCTCTTCCAACCTTACTGATTCTATGGTCCTATGATCACTGTCACAGGCTCACACTTGGATGAGGGAAGCTGAGCCCAGCTGGAGCACCAAGCCCTGTCTGCCTCTGCTGGGCAGCAGGCCCTGGGACCACCACCCAAGGCTCTGATCTCCTGCTCAGTGAAACGTCCCTCTGCAAGGGCAGCTCAGGCTGGAGCACAGGATGCACACTGACTGTCCCTTCACAGCCTCACAGAGTGGGTTGGGTTGGAAGGGAGCTCAAAAGTGCCAACCCCCTGCCATGGGCAGGGACCCCTCCCACCAGCACAGCTTGCTCAAGGCCTCATCCAGCCTGGGCCTGAGCACCTCCAGGCAGGGGACAGCCACAGCCTCCCTGGGCAGCCTGTGCCAGAGTCTCCCCAGCCTCACTCCCAACAATTTCTTCCTCCTTTCCACTCTCAGTCTCCCTCTCCCAGCTCAAAGCCATTGTCCCTCAGCCTGTCCCTCCCAGCCCTTGTCCCGAGTCCCTCCCCAGCTCTCCTGGAGCCCTTCAGCTGCTGGAAAGCTGCTCTGAGGTCTCCCTGGAGCCTTCTCCCTGGATGCCCTGAGGATAGAGGGCAGGATCCTCTCCCTCCAGCTCTGGCAATGGGCACTGCCAGTGCCCATTGCTGGCTCCTGCTCAGCACCCCCAGGGTCCTGCTCTCAGCATCATTTGCTTTGACTCACACAACACAACCCAGGCCAGGAGGTCTCCCTGCAGCCTTCTCCTCTCCAGGCTGCACAGCCCCAACTCTCCCAGCCTGGCCCCACAGGGGAGGTTCTGCAGCCTCTGCTCATCTCTGTGGCCTCCTCTGGAGCCTCTCCAGCAGCTCCAGGTCCTCCTTGTGCTGGGGGCCCAGAGCTGGAGGCAGTGCTGCAGGTGGGCTCTGAGCAGAGCAGAGGGGCAGAATCCCCTCCCTGTGCTGCTGCTCTGCCTGCTCTGGCTGCAGCTCAGCTCAGGGCTGGCTCTGGGCTGCCAGGGACCACTGCTGGCTCCTGTTGGGGTTTTCATCAGCTCTTGGTGCATTGTTCCTCAGCCTGGAACTCCCAGCCCTTGCCCCAAGTCCCTTCCCATCTCTCCTGGAGCCTTTTCAGCTACTGGAAGGCTGCTCTGAGGTCTCCTGGAGCCTTCTCTTCTCTGCTTCTTGCCAAAGCAGAGTTTGAACTGAATCTAGCCAGGGGGTTAAAGGGAGCACTAAGAATTTCTACAGGTATGTTAATGGCAAGAAGAAGCCCAGGGAAGGTGTGGGCCCCCTCAGAAAGGAAAGTGGTGAATTAGTCACAAGTGATGTGGAAGAGGCTGAGGTACTCAATCACTTCTCTACCTCAGTCTTCACTGCAAGGGCCTCCAGCCACACTCCTGGTGTCATGGCAGACGATGCCAGGGACGGGGAGGAAGAACTGCCCATGGTAAGTGAAGCTCAGGTTGGTGATCACCTGAAGAACCTGAAAGTGTTCAAGTCCCTGGGACCCGACGGGATACACCCATGGGTGCTGAGAGAACTGCAGATGAGGTTGCCAAACCCCTCTCTAGTCTGTTCCAAAAGCCATGGCAGCCTGGGGCAGTCCCCACAGACTGGAAAAGGGGAAACATTACTCCCATTTTCAAAAAGGGCAAGAAGGAGGAACCAGGGAACTCCAGGCCAGTCAGTCTCACCTCTGTGCCCGGAAAGATCATGGAGCAGATCCTCCTGGAGGCACTAATGACTCAGAAGAATGGTGAAGAGGTGATTGGGAGCAGTCAGCATGGCTTTGCCAAGGGCCAATCCTGCCTGAGAAACCTGGTGGCCTCCTCTGAACAGGTGACAGCATTAATAGCTGAGGGGAGAGCAGCTGATGTCGTTCCCCTGGCCCTGAGCAAAGCCTTCGGCACTGTCCCACACCACAGCCTGGGCTCCAGGCTGGCGACACATGGGTCTGATGGGTGACCACTAGATGGATACAGAACTGGCTTGATGGCTGCACCCAGAGAGTGGCTGTCCATGGCTCCATGGCCCAGGGGAGGCCAGGGATCAGGGAGTCCCTCAGGGATCAGTCCTGGCACCAGGCTTGTTCAGCATCTCTGTGGGTGCCATGGACAGTGGCACTGAGTGCAGCCTCAGCAAGGTTGTGATGGCACCAAGCTGTGTGGTGCAGCAGACAGCTGGAGGGAAGGGATCCATCCAGAGGGAGCTGGACAGGCTGGAGAGGTGGGCACAAGCCAACCTCAGGAGCTTCAACAAGACCAAGGGCAGGGTCCTGCAGCTGGGTGGAGCCAACCCCAGGCACAAATCCAGGCTGGGCAGGGACTGGCTGGAGAGCAGCCCTGAGGAGAGAGCCTTGGGGGTGCTGGGGGAGGAGAAGCTCACCAGGAGCTCTCAGTGTGCACTTGCAGCCCGGAAAGCCAACCAGAGCCTGGGCTGCAGCAGCAGAAGTGTGGCCAGCAGGGCAAGGGAGGGGATTCTGCCCCTCTGCTCAGCCCTGGGGAGACCCCACCTGGAGTACTGCCTCCAGTTCTGGAGCCCCTATGCCAAGAGGGATCTGGAGGGGCTGGAAGGTGTCCAGAGCAGGGCCAGGAGGAGGAGCAGAGGGCTGGAGCAGCTCTCCTGTGAGGACAGACTGAAGGAGTTGGGGCTGTTCAGGCTGGAGAAGAGAAGGCTCCAGGTGACCTCATTGGGGCCTTCCAGGATCTGAAGGGGGCTGCAGGAAGGCTGGGGAGGGACTGCTCAGGCTCTCAGGCAGTGATAGGACTAGGGGGAATGGACTGAAGCTGGAGGTGGGGAGATTGAGGCTGGAGGGGAGGAGGAAGTTCTTCCCCATGAGAGTGGTGAAGCCCTGGAATGGGTTGTGCAGGGAGGTGGTTGAGGCCCCGTCCCTGGAGGTGTTTAAGCCCAGGCTGGATGAGGCTGTGGGCAGCCTGATCTAGTGTGGGGTGTCCCTGCCCATGGCAGGGGGTTGGAACCAGATGATCCTTGTGGTCCCTCCCAACCCTGACTTATACTATGATACTATGATTCTATGATTCTCTCTCCCAGAAATCATTGTGGCCTTCCAGGAGCTGCAGGGGGCTGCAGGAAAGCTGGGGAGGAACTTTGGAAGGTGTTGGGTAGTGACAGGACTGGGGGGAATGATCCAAGCTAGAGAAGTGGGGAGATTCAGGTTAGACCTCAGGAAGAAGTTGTTCCCCAGGAGGGTGGTGAGGCACTGGCAAAGGCTGCCCAGGGAGGAGGTGTCTGTCGCCTGCCTGGAGGTGTTCCAGGCCAGGCTGGATGGGACCTTCAGCAAGGTGTGCTGGTGGGAGGTGTCCCTGCCCGTGGGAGCTGTCCCTGCCCGTGGGAGCTGTCCCTGCCCGCGGGAGCTGTCCCTGCCCGTGGGAGCTGTCCCTGCCCGTGGGAGCTGTCCCTGCCCGTGGCAGGAGGTTGGAACTGGACCATCATTAAGGTCCCTTCCAACCCTGACAATTTTGTGATCGCCCAGGAGCACATCCAGACAGACTCCTGTGTGACTTGCTCTGACCTCCTGCCCAAGCAGAAGGGCACAGCAGCAGCAGCAGCAGCAGCAGCAGCAGCAGCAGCAGCAGAGCAGCCTGGGTGCCCAGCCCCTGCCCTGCCCTCCCCGCAGGCTGCCTGACAGCGCAGCGCAGCTCCTTGCCGCCTGCAGCACAGCCTGCTCCGCATCCGGCCCTGCTCAGAGCTGCTGAGTGCCTCTTGCAGCCTTCTGTCGGCAGCATTGTCCCCTCCTGCCCTGCCCTGCGGAGTGTCCTCCCCCGAGGCTGCCGCTGGCAGGTGGAGCAGGGGAAGGTGAAACTCAGTCCCAGCAAGGACCTCAGGGCCAAGCGAAAAGCGGTGAGGGCTCCAGGGAGAGGAGGAGTGCTGGGGGAGCACAAAGCATGGAGCCCTCCTGCCAAAGCTCCAGCAGCAGCTGAAAGGGCTCTTTTGGAAGCCTATTTTTAATGCAGCCCTCCCCCCATCCCCCTCCCCCCATGCCCCACAACCACAAGCACAACCACACCACCACCACAGTGTGCTGCCTGCAGCCCTGCCGATCAGCTTGCAGCCCAAATGAGCAGCAAAAGCATTCACTGAGGCAGGAAGCTTTGCTGGCAGAAGCAGCACTGCCTGCAGGGCAGCAGCTCTGGCCTGCAGAGGCACAGCCAGGGAAATCCCACAGCACAGGCAGTCCCTGCTGGGCAGCAGGGGCCTCCAGCTGGCCCTGCCCCCGTTTGGGAGCATTTCAGCACCGCTGAGGGTGGCTGCTGCCCCTGACATCGTCTGAGGGGGATCTATCATAGTATAGGATCAGTCAGGGCTGGGAGGGACCACAAGGATCAGCTAGTTCCAACCTCCCTGCCATGGGCAGGGACACCCCACACTAGATCAGGCTGCCCACAGCCTCATCCAGCCTGGGCTGAAACACCTCCAGGGACGGGGCCTCAACCACCTCCCTGCACAACCCATTCCAGGGCTTCACCACTCTCCTGGGGAAGAACTTCCTCCTCCCCTCCAGCCTCAATCTCCCCACCTCCAGCTTCAGGCCATTCCCCTAGTCCTATCACTCCCTGAGAGCCTGAGCAGTCCCTCCCCAGCCTTCCTGCAGCCCCCTTCAGATCCTGGAAGGCCCCAATGAGGTCACCTGGGAGCCTTCTCTTCTCCAGCCTGAACAGCCCCAACTCCTTCAGTCTGTCCTCACAGGAGAGCTGCTCCAGCCCTCTGCTCCTCCTCCTGGCCCTGCTCTGGACACCTTCCAGCCCCTCCAGCCCCTCTTGGCATAGGGGCTCCAGAACTGGAGGCAGTACTCCAGGTGGGGTCTCCCCAGGGCTGAGCAGAGGGGCAGAATCCCCTCCCTTGCCCTGCTGGCCACACTTCTGCTGCTGCAGCCCAGGCTCTGGTTGGCTTTCCGGGCTGCAAGTGCACACTGAGAGCTCCTGGTGAGCTTCTCCTCCCCCAGCACCCCCAAGTCTCTCTCCTCAGGGCTGCTCTCCAGCCAGTCCCTGCCCAGCCTGGATTTGTGCCTGGGGTTGGCTCTACCCAGCTGCAGGACCCTGCCCTTGGTCTTGTTGAAGCTCCTGAGGTTGGCTTGTGCCCACCTCTCCAGCCTGTCCAGGTCCCTCTGGATGGATCCCTTCCCTCCAGCTGTCTGCTGCACCACACAGCTTGGTGTCATCACAACCCTGCTGAGGCTGCACTCAGTGCCACTGTCCATGGCACCCACAGAGATGCTGAACAAGCCTGGTCCCAGGGCTGATCCCTGAGGGACTCTGCTTCCCCTGGGCCATGGAGCCATGGACAGCCACTCTCTGGGTGCAGCCATCAAGCCAGTTCTGTATCCATCTAGTGGTCACTCATCCAACCCATGTGTCACCAGCTTGGAGACCAGGATGTCACTGATCAGGAACAGGTCTGCACACTGCAGGGGCAGCACACACTGGGCAGGCAGCAGGGGATGAAGCCTGCTCTGCTGGGCACTCAGGAGGGGGCTGCAAGCAGCTAGAACATCCTGAAACCATGGCTGGAGTGGATGATCCTGGAGGGCTTTGCCAACTGAAACAACTCTCTGATTCTGTGAATCCATGGACCCACAGAACTGTGGAGTGGGAGGAGTTGGAAGGGACCTCCAGAGATCATCCAGCCCAAGCCCCTGCCCGAGCAGAGCACCCAGGGCAGGGCACACAGAACACATCCAGGTGGGGCTGGAAAGTCTCCACACCAGGAGACTCCCCAACCTCTCTGGGCAGCCTGCTCCAGGCCTCCAGCAGCCTCACCCCAAAGAAGTTTCTCCTCAATGTGGAGGTGGAGCCTCCTGGGTTCCAGTTTGTGTCCATTGCCTCCTGTCCTGTCCCAGGACAGCAGTGAGCAGAGCCTGGCCCCTGCTTGCCCCCAACCCCTCAGACATTTGTAGACATCAATAGACAGCTCTCCTGCCAGGACAGCCTGAGAGAGTTGGGGTTGTGCAGGCTGGAGAGAAGGCTCCCAGGAGACCTCATTGTGGCCTTCCAGGAGCTGCAGGGGGCTGCAGGAAAGCTGGGGAGGGACTTTGGAGGGTGTCAGGGAGGGTAGGACTGGGGGGGGATGGAACAGAACTAGAAGTGGGGAGATGGAGATTCGCTGTGAGGAAGAAGTTGTTGCCCAGGAGGGTGGTGAGAGCCTGGCACAGGCTGCCCAGGGAGGTGGTGGAAGCCTCCTGCCTGGAGGTGTTTGCAGCCAGGCTGGAGGTGGCTGTGAGCAACCTGCTGTGGTGTGAGGGGTCCCTGCCCAGGGCAGGGGGTTGGGACTGGCTGAGCCTTGAAGTCCTTTCCAACCCTGACAGCTCTGTGGTTCTCCCTCCCAGCCTTCACTCATCCAGACTGAACAGCCCCAGGGCTCTCAGCCTTTCCACTGCTGTTCTAGCCCCTTCATCATCCTCTCCAATCCACCTCTTGTATTACAAACCAGGCACTCAGTCTTCCTCCATCATTGTGCCAGAAGGAGCTTTGTGCCTTTCCAAGGCTGGGGGGTTGTGCTTGCCCCCAGTGATCATTTCTGACACCTGCCTCTAGAAGTACCTTGCAATTTGTCCATTTTAGAACCCCAGAATCATTTGGGTTGGCAAAGCCCATGAGGAGGAAGTTCTGCACAGTGAGAGTGAGACACTGGAACAGGTTGTCCCGGGAGGTGGTGGAGGAATTCACCTGAAGACATTCAGGATCAGCCTTGCTGTGTCCCTGGGCAGCCTGCTCGAGCTGGAGGTGTTCCTGCTGCCTGCAGGGGGTCGGACAAGATGACCTTGGAGGGTCCCTTCCAACCCAAATCAATCTGTGAGTCTGTGAATTGCTTCACATGAGACCAAGGGCTCTTTCCTGCTAGAGGTCAGTGCTTTGGGGGCAGTTTAGAGCCAAGCCCTCATGACTTCCAGGGGCTGCTGGGTGCTGTTTGGGGGCAGCGGTGCTGGAGCAGGAGTCTCAGCTCTCCTCCAACCTAAACTGGAGGGGTTTGATTCTTCAGAACACCCCAAATCTCAACCAGACACAGGACACACAATCAATGCCAGACTGATTTGGGTTGGAGAGGACCTTTAAAGCTCCTCCAGCCCAACCCCCTGCAGTCCCCAGGGAAATGCCCAACCACAGCAGGTTGCTCACAACCACAAACACCCTGACCTGCACTGGTGCCAGCCTTGGGGCAGCTCCCAGCTCTCTGGGCAGCCTGGCACAGGCTCTCCCCAGCCTCAGCACCAAACATTTCTCCTTTCTCTCCACTCTCAATCTGCCTCTTTAAGTTCCAAACCCTCACCCCTTGTCCTGGCACATCAGGCTCTGCACCGATTACTGCCGCCCAGGGCAGAGCATGGGCGCGGCCCGGGATCGCCCCTCTGATGGGCACGGCCCCACCTATCCCTTGGCAGGGATAGGACCCGTGGCCCTGCGGGAGAAGAGGATGCCCAGGATGCAGACAGCAGGATGGAGACAGCAGGAAGCAGACAGCGGGATGCAGGCAGCGGGATGCAGACAGCGGGATGCAGACAGCGGGATGGAGACAGCGGGATGCAGACAGCGGGATGCAGACAGTGGGATGCAGACAGCGGGATGGAGACAGCGGGATGCAGACAGCGGGATGCAGACAGCGGGATGCAGACAGCGGGATGGAGACAGCGGGATGGAGACAGCGGGATGCAGACAGCGGGATGCAGACAGCGGGATGCAGACAGCGGGATGCAGACAGCGGGATGCAGACAGCGGGATGCAGACAGCGGGATGGAGACAGCGGGATGCAGACAGCGGGATGCAGACAGCGGGATGAGAGCAGCGGGATGCAGACAGCGGGATGCAGACAGCGGGATGCAGACAGCGGGATGCAGACACGGGAGCGGGATGGAGACAGCGGGATGCAGACAGCGGGATGGAGACAGCGGGATGCAGACAGCGGGATGGAGACAGCGGGATGCAGACAGCGGGATGCAGACAGCGGGATGGAGACAGCGGGATGCAGACAGCGGGATGGAGACAGCGGGATGCAGACAGCGGGATGGAGACAGCGGGATGGAGACAGCGGGATGGGATGGAGACAGCGGGATGGAGACAGCGGGATGGAGACAGCGGGATGCAGACAGCGGGATGCAGACAGCGGGATGGAGACAGCGGGATGCAGACAGCGGGATGCAGACAGCGGGATGGAGACAGCGGGATGCAGACAGCGGGATGGGGACAGCGGGATGGAAACAGCGGGATGAGACAGCGGGATGGAGACAGCGGGATGGAGACAGCGGGATGGAGACAGAGGGATGCAGACAGCGGGATGCAGACAGCGGGATGGAGACAGCGGGATGCAGACAGCGGGATGCAGACAGCGGGATGGAGACAGCGGGATGCAGACAGCGGGATGCAGACAGCGGGATGGAGACAGCGGGATGGAGACAGCGGGATGCAGACAGCGGGATGCAGACAGCGGGATGGAGACAGCGGGATGGAGACAGCGGGATGGAGACAGCGGGATGGAGACAGCGGGATGGAGACAGCGGGATGGAGACAGCGGGACAGACAGCGGGATGCAGACAGCGGGATGCAGACAGCGGGATGCAGACAGCGGGATGGAGACAGCGGGATGCAGACAGCGGGATGGAGACAGCGGGATGCAGACACAGCGGGATGCAGACAGCGGGATGCAGACAGCGGGATGCAGACAGCGGGATGCAGACAGCGGGATGCAGACAGCGGGATGGAGACAGCGGGATGCAGACAGCGGGATGCAGACAGCGGGATGGAGACAGCGGGATGCAGACAGCGGGATGCAGACAGCGGGATGCAGACAGCGGGATGCAGACAGCGGGATGGAGACAGCGGGATGCAGACAGCGGGATGCAGACAGCGGGATGGAGACAGCGGGATGCAGACAGCGGGATGGAGACAGCGGGATGGAGACAGCGGGATGGAGACAGCGGGATGCAGACAGCGGGATGGAGACAGCGGGATGCAGACAGCGGGATGCAGACAGCGGGATGGAGACAGCGGGATGCAGACAGCGGGATGCAGACAGCGGGATGCAGACAGCGGGATGCAGACAGCGGGATGGAGACAGCGGGATGGAGACAGCGGGATGGAGACAGCGGGATGGAGACAGCGGGATGCAGACAGCGGGATGCAGACAGCGGGATGCAGACAGTGGGATGGAGACAGCGGGATGCAGACAGCGGGATGCAGACAGCGGGATGGAGACAGCGGGATGCAGACAGCGGGATGCAGACAGCGGGATGCAGACAGCGGGATGCAGACAGCGGGATGCAGACAGCGGGATGGAGACAGCGGGATGGAGCAGACAGCGGGATGCAGACAGCGGGATGGAGACAGCGGGATGCAGACAGCGGGATGCAGACAGCGGGATGCAGACAGCGGGATGCAGACAGGGATGCAGACAGCGGGATGGAGACAGCGGGATGCAGACAGCGGGATGGAGACAGCGGGATGCAGACAGCGGGATGGAGACAGCGGGATGGAGACAGCGGGATGCAGACAGCGGGATGCAGACAGCGGGATGCAGACAGCGGGATGCAGACAGCGGGATGCAGACAGCGGGATGCAGACAGCGGGATGCAGACAGCGGGATGGAGACAGCGGGATGGAGACAGCGGGATGCAGACAGCGGGATGCAGACAGCGGGATGCAGACAGCGGGATGCAGACAGCGGGATGCAGACAGCGGGATGGAGGGATGGAGACAGCGGGATGCAGACAGCGGGATGCAGACAGCGGGATGGAGACAGCGGGATGGAGACAGCGGGATGGAGACAGCGGGATGGAGACAGCGGGATGCAGACAGCGGGATGCAGACAGCGGGATGCAGACAGCGGGATGCAGACAGCGGGATGGAGACAGCGGGATGGAGACAGCGGGATGGAGACAGCGGGATGGAGACAGCGGGATGCAGACAGCGGGATGGAGACAGCGGGATGCAGACAGCGGGATGCAGACAGCGGGATGCAGACAGCGGGATGCAGACAGCGGGATGGAGACAGCGGGATGGAGACAGCGGGATGCAGACAGCGGGATGGAGACAGCGGGATGGAGACAGCGGGATGGAGACAGCGGGATGCAGACAGCGGGATGCAGACAGCGGGATGCAGACAGCGGGATGCAGACAGCGGGATGGAGACAGCGGGATGGAGACAGCGGGATGCAGACAGCGGGATGGAGACAGCGGGATGCAGACAGCGGGATGCAGACAGCGGGATGGAGACAGCGGGATGGAGACAGCGGGATGCAGACACGGGATGCGGGATGGAGACAGCGGGATGGAGACAGCGGGATGCAGACAGCGGGATGCAGATGCGGGATGCAGAGAGAGGGATGCAGACAGAGGGATGGAGACAGCGGGATGGAGACAGACAGCGGGATGCAGACAGCGGGATGCAGACAGCGGGATGCAGACAGCGGGATGCAGACAGCGGGATGCAGACAGCGGGATGCAGACAGCGGGATGGAGACAGCGGGATGCAGGGATGCAGATGAGAGGGATGGAGACAGCGGGATGACAGCGGGATGCAGCAGCGGGATGCAGACAGCGGGATGCAGACGGGATGCACACAGCGGGATGCGGGAGAGACAGCGGGATGCAGAGACAGCGGGATGGAGACAGCGGGATGGAGACAGCGGGATGCAGACAGCGGGATGGAGACGGGATGCAGACAGCGGGATGCAGACAGCGGGATGCAGACAGCGGGATGGAGACAGCGGGATGGAGACAGCGGGATGCAGACAGCGGGATGCAGACAGCGGGATGCAGACAGCGGGATGGAGACAGCGGGATGCAGACAGCGGGATGCAGACAGCGGGATGCAGACAGCGGGATGTAGACAGCGGGATGGAGACAGCTGGACAGACAGCGGGATGCAGACAGCGGGATGCAGACAGCGGGATGCAGACAGCGGGATGGAGACATGCAGACAGCGGGATGCAGACAGCGGGATGGAGACAGCGGGATGCAGGCGGGATGCAGACAGCGGGATGCAGAGAGCGGGATGGAGACAGCGGGATGGAGACAGCGGGATGCAGACAGCGGGATGGAGACAGCGGGATGCAGACAGCGGGATGCAGACAGCGGGATGGAGACAGCGGGATGCAGACAGCGGGATGCAGACAGCGGGATGGAGACAGCGGGATGCAGACAGCGGGATGCAGACAGCGGGATGGAGACAGCGGGATGGAGACAGCGGGATGGAGACAGACGGGATGGAGACAGCGGGATGCAGACAGCGGGATGCAGACAGCGGGATGGAGACAGCGGGATGCAGACAGCGGGATGGAGACAGCGGGATGGAGACAGCGGGATGCGGGATGGAGACAGCGGGATGCAGACAGCGGGATGCAGACAGCGGGATGCAGACAGCGGGATGGAGACAGCGGGATGCAGACAGCGGGATGGAGACAGTGGGATGCAGACAGCGGGATGCAGACAGCGGGATGGAGACAGCGGGATGCAGACAGCGGGATGCAGACAGCGGGATGCGGGG
Source organism: Picus viridis (assembly GCA_033816785.1). Classification (NCBI taxonomy): domain Eukaryota; kingdom Metazoa; phylum Chordata; class Aves; order Piciformes; family Picidae; genus Picus; species Picus viridis. Next base: position 8,068,847 of record CM066602.1, read on the forward strand.
ACAGCGGGATGCAGAGAGAGGGATGGAGACAGCGGGATGCAGACAGCGGGATGCAGACAGCGGGATGGAGACAGCGGGATGAGGACAGCGGGATGGAGACAGCGGGATGGAGACAGCGGGATGCAGACAGCGGGATGGAGACAGCGGGATGCAGACAGCGGGATGGAGACAGCGGGATACAGACAGCGGGATGGAGACAGCGGGATGCAGACAGCGGGATGCAGACAGCGGGATGCAGACAGCGGGATGGAGAGACAGCGGGATGGAGACAGCGGGATGCAGACAGCGGGATGCAGACAGCGGGATGCAGACAGCGGGATGGAGACAGCGGGATGCAGACAGCGGGATGGAGACAGTGGGATGCAGACAGCGGGATGCAGACAGCGGGATGGAGACAGCGGGATGCAGACAGCGGGATGCAGACAGCGGGATGGAGACAGCGGGATGGAGACAGCGGGATGGAGACAGCGGGATGCAGACAGCGGGATGCAGACAGCGGGATGGAGACAGCGGGATGCAGACAGCGGGATGCAGACAGCGGGATGCAGACAGCGGGATGCAGACAGCGGGATGCAGACAGCGGGATGGATGCAGACAGCGGGATGCAGACAGCGGGATGGAGACAGCGGGATGCAGACAGCGGGATGCAGACAGCGGGATGCAGACAGCGGGATGCAGACAGCGGGATGCAGACAGCGGGATGCAGACAGCGGGATGCAGACAGCGGGATGGAGACAGCGGGATGCAGACAGCGGGATGCAGACAGCGGGATGGAGACAGCGGGATGGAGACAGCGGGATGCAGACAGCGGGATGGAGACAGCGGGATGGAGACAGCGCAGGATGGAGACAGCGGGATGCAGACAGCGGGATGCAGACAGCAGGATGGAGACAGCGGGATGGAGACAGCGGGATGGAGACAGCGGGATGCAGACAGCGGGATGCAGACAGCGGGATGGAGACAGCGGGATGCAGACAGCGGGATGCAGACAGCGGGATGGAGACAGCGGGATGGAGACAGCGGGATGCAGACAGCGGGATGGGATGCGGGATGAGACAGCGGGATGGAGACAGCGGGATGGAGACAGCGGGATGCAGACAGCGGGATGCAGACAGCGGGATGAGGACAGCGGGATGGAGACAGCGGGATGGAGACAGCGGGATGGAGACAGCGGGATGGAGACAGCGGGATGCAGACAGCGGGATGGAGACAGCGGGATGCAGACAGCGGGATGCAGACAGCGGGATGGAGACAGCGGGATGGAGACAGCGGGATGCAGACAGCGGGATGGAGACAGCGGGATGCAGACAGCGGGATGCAGACAGCGGGATGCAGACAGCGGGATGGAGACAGCGGGATGCAGACAGCGGGATGGAGACAGCGGGATGCAGACAGCGGGATGCAGACAGCGGGATGGAGACAGCGGGATGCAGACAGCGGGATGCAGACAGCGGGATGCAGACAGCGGGATGGAGACAGCGGGATGCAGACAGCGGGATGGAGACAGCGGGATGCAGACAGCGGGATGAGGACAGCGGGATGAGACAGCGGGATGGAGACAGCGGGATGGAGACAGCGGGATACAGACAGCGGGATGCAGACAGCGGGATGCAGACAGCGGGATGGAGACAGCGGGATGCAGACAGCGGGATGCAGACAGCGGGATGCAGACAGCGGGATGCAGACAGCGGGATGGAGACAGCGGGATGCAGACAGCGGGATGCAGACAGCGGGATGCAGACAGCGGGATGGAGACAGCGGGATGCAGACAGCGGGATGGAGACAGCGGGATGCAGACAGCGGGATGGAGACAGCGGGATGCAGACAGCGGGATGCAGACAGCGGGATGGAGACAGCGGGATGCAGACAGCGGGATGGAGACAGCGGGATGCAGACAGCGGGATGCAGACAGCGGGATGGAGACAGCGGGATGCAGACAGCGGGATGGAGACAGCGGGATACAGACAGCGGGATGGAGACAGCGGGACAGACAGCGGGATGGAGACAGCGGGATGCAGACAGAGGGATGGAGACAGCAGGATGGAGACAGCGGGATGGAGACAGCGGGATGCAGACAGCGGGATGGAGACAGCGGGATACAGACAGCGGGATGGAGACAGCGGGATGCAGACAGCGGGATGGAGACAGCGGGATGCAGACAGCGGGATGGAGACAGCGGGATGCAGACAGCGGGATGGAGTCAGCGGGATGGAGACAGCGGGATGCAGACAGCGGGATGCAGACAGCGGGATGGAGACAGCGGGATGCAGACAGCGGGATGCAGACAGCGGGATGGAGACAGCGGGATGCAGACAGCGGGATGCAGACAGCGGGATGCAGACAGCGGGATGGAGACAGCGGGATGCAGACAGCGGGATGGAGACAACAGGATGGAGACAGCAGGATGCAGACAGCGGGATGCAGACAGCAGGATGGAGACAGCAGGATGCAGACAGCAGGATGCAGACAGCGGGATGCAGACAGCGGGATGCAGACAGCGGGATGGAGACAGCGGGATGCAGACAGCGGGATGGAGACAGCGGGATACAGACAGCGGGATGGAGGCAGCGGGATGAGGACAGCGGGATGGAGACAGCGGGTTGCAGAGAGCGGGATGGAGACAGCAGGATGGAGACAGCGGGATGGAGACAGCGGGATGCAGATAGCGGGATGGAGACAGCGGGATGCAGACAGCGGGATGCAGACAGCGGGGATGGAGACAGCGGGATGCAGACAGCGGGATGGAGGCAGCGGGATGGAGACAGCGGGATGGAGACAGCGGGATGCAGACAGCGGGATGGAGACAGCGGGATGGAGACAGCGGGATGCAGACAGCGGGATGCAGAGAGCGGGATGGAGACAGCGGGATGCAGACAGCGGGATGCAGACAGCGGGATGGAGACAGCGGGATGCAGACAGCGGGATGGAGACAGCGGAATGGAGACAGCAGGATGGAGACAGCGGGATGGAGACAGCGCCGCCCGGCACCATGGGCCCCGCCCGGGCACTGCCGCTGCGATCCCCCGGGGCAGAGACAGGTGCGCACCCGCGCTTCAAGACCCGGCCGGGCTTTTGCCTTCCGATTGGTCTCTGCTACTGCGTGTCACTAAACGTCACACGCCGTAACCAATGGGCTTGCAGGGCCAGGGGCGGGGGCGGGGCTTGCGGCGGCCGGGGCCGGGGCTGACGGGCGTCGCACGCCGGCGCTGAGGGGCAGGTAGGGCGGCTCCGTCTCCGGTTCCTTCCCGTGCCCGGCCCCGGCTCCAGCCTCGGCCCCGGCTCCAGCCCCGGCCCCGGCTCCTTCCCGTGCCGGCTCCCCGCCACTTCCCCTGCCCGGGCCGGCTCGGGTAGTGTCCGTGTCGTCCATCGCTGCGCGGGTCGGCGCCGTGCGGGGCCCGGCCGGGGAGCGGGGCGCGGGGCTCGGTGCTCGCCGCGGGAGGGCAGCGCCGGGGGTCCCGCAGGCATCCCGCCGGGCCGGGCCCGCCTGCGGGGCGCAGCTGGGTTGGGGGAGCCCCTGAGGGGCCGAGCATCCATCCGTGGTCCCTCGGCGGGAGTGGGGGGCGGCTGCCGCTGCTGGCCGAGGGGCTGCGCCGGGCCCGGGGTCCGGCTGGGTCGGGTCGGGGTGGCCAGAGCAGAGCCCAGGGGCTGAGGTGGAGGTGGGCAGCGTGAGAGAGGCTCTGCGGATGAAGCCCTAGGAGGGCTGCAGCAGATCAGCCTGGTCCTGGCTGCTGCTTTGTTTAGATGGAGAGGGTCTGCGTGCTTGTAAGCTCTACAAGAACTTCAGACGTGCTGTGCTCAGCACTGCTGAGGCCACACCTGGAGTCCTGGGTCCAGTTCTGGGCTCCTCAGGTCAGGAAAGAGGTTGAGCTGCTGGAAGGTGTCCAGAGAAGGGCAACAAAGCTGGGGAGGGGGTCTGGAGCACAGCCCTGGGGGGAGAGGCTGAGGGAGCTGGGGGTGCTGAGCCTGCAGAAGAGGAGGCTCAGGGGAGACCTCATTGCTCTCTACAGCTCCCTGAAGGGAGGTTGGAGCCAGGTGGGGGTTGGGCTCTTCTCCCAGGCAAGCAGCCCCAGAACAGGAGGACACAGTCTCAAGCTGTGCCAGGGGAGGTTCAGGCTGGAGGGGAGGAGAAAGTTCTTCCCAGACAGAGAGATTGGCCCTTGGGATGTGCTGCCCAGGGAGGTGGTGGAGTCCCCATCCCTGGAGGTGTTCCAGAGGGGACTGGATGTGGCCCTTGGAGCCATGGGTTGGCTGTCAGGAGGTGTTGGGGGACAGCTTGGATTTGATGAGCTCTGAGGTCCTTTCCAACCTGATCGATTCTCTGAAGAGAGAGAGCTTTGGCTGAAGGGAGGTTGTAGCCAGGTGGGGGTTGGGCTCTTCTCCCAGCAAGCAGTGCCAGGAGGAGAGGACACAGTCTGAAGCTGTGCCAGGGGAGGTTTAGGCTGGAGGTGAGGAAGAAATTCTTCCCAGCAAGAGAGATTGGCCCTTGGGAGGTGCTGCCCAGGGAGGTGGTGGAGTCCCCATCCCTGGAGGTGTTCAGGAAGAGCCTGGATGAGGCCCTTGGTGCCATGGATCAGATGGTGCTGGGTGAGAGGTTGGACTTGGTGATCTCAAAGGTCTCTTCCAACCTGGTCTGGTCTGGTCTATTGTATTCTGTTCTATTCTATTCTATCCTGTCCTGTCCTGTCCTGTCCTGTCCTGTCCTGTCCATTACATTTTGGCAGCAGACAAAGCAGTCAGGGATGGAATCTTGCAGTGCTGTAAGCACCAAAGGATTTAATGTTGGCTAATAGAGTCCAAGCACCTCTTGGGATTTCTTAGAGGCTTACCTGGGCTGTGTGGAGCTGATTAACAAAGGTGGAAAGGACTCTCCCTGCACAGAGCTGCGCTCAGGCAGCTCTTCAGAGCTCTCCCCAGGGAGTGTGGGGCGCTGCTCTGCCTCTTGTCTTGCTTGGGGGTGGGAATTCCAGCCTTGGGGAAGGCAGCTGAGCTCCTTGTGGCAAAGGAGATGACATCTCCTGGCTTTGCTCAAGCACAGCTCTGGAACAGCTTCATCTGTGCACAGGGAGCAGAGGTTCTGCAGGAAGTCAGCAGGCCAGCAGCTTGAACCAGCTGGGAAACAGCTGGATTTCACTGGGCAGCAGTAAGGGCAGTGGGAATTGTTCTCCTCTCCCCCCTGCCATGGCACTGTGGAGCCATTTAGGTTGGAAAAGACCTTCAGGAGCATCCAACCCTTACCCCAGCACTGCCAGGTCACCACCCAACACCACCTCAGCTCCACAGCTTTGCAGCCCCTCCAGGGCTGGGGACTCCAGCACTGCCCTGGGCTGCCTGTCCCAGGCCTTGGCAACCCTTCTGGGGGAAGAAATTGTTGCTCATGGCCAAGCTGAACCTCCTCTGGGGCTGCTTCTTGTCCTGTCTCTGCCTTCAAGCTCCACTGAGACCACAGCCTGGAGGCCCTCGAGGTGGTTCCCATTCTGGGAGGTAGCTCAGGCCCCTGGCACTGCCCTGGCTGACCTGGCTTGGTGCCCAGCTGGTTGCACTGGTGTCTGTGGCCACTTTGGACTCTTCCCCTTGGATTCCTCCAGTCTGAAGCCCACCTCACCCAGCCTGCTCTGCCTCTTCCAGACAGGTGGATCCCACCCCCTGAGCAGGTCAGGAGGTGCCAAACATCAGAGCATGACCACAGCCAGGCTGAGCCAAAGCTTCATCTCTTCAGCTCCAGAGGGGAGCTGCAGCCAGGGGCTGAAGCCCCCCAGGTGCTGCCCAGGCACTGAGGGGCAGGGGATGGCTCAGCACAGGACATTCATTGCCCATGGGCAGGGGCTGAAGCCCCCCAGGTGCTGCCCAGGCACTGAGGGGCAGAGGATGGCTCAGCACAGGACATTCATTGCCCATGGGCAGGGGCTGAAGCCCCCCAGGTGCTGCCCAGGCACTGAGGGGCAGGGGATGGCTCAGCACAGGACATTCATTGCCCATGGGCAGGGGCTGAAGGGGCCCCCCAGGTGCTGCCCAGGCACTGAGGGGCAGGGGATGGCTCAGCACAGGGCATTCATTGCCCATGGGCAGGGGCTGAAGCCCTCCTGGGGCTCTGGGCAGCAGTGGCCCAGCTGGGAGCAGGCTGCTGCTGGGCTGGAGCGGGGCTGGGGGAGGAAGGGCAGCAGGGTCCTGGCAGCTGCTCCCCAGGGCTGCAGGAGGTCTCAGCAGCAGCTCCAGAGCAGCAGAGAAGTGTTTGGAAAGGACCTTTCAGATGAGGGAGCCCAACCAGGCCCCCAGCCCCACAGCAGGCCCCCAGCCCCACCCCCCTGGGTGCCCAGCTCTGGGGCAGGAGTGCCCCTGGGGGGCTCAGGGCCAGGAGCAGCAGCTGGGCCATGCTGCTGCCCTTGGGGGTGCTCAGCTCTGGAGGTGCTGCCTGCTCCCAGGGCTGGATGCAGCCCCTCAGAAGGTTGTTCAGGGTTGGGCAAAGGCAGTGGAGGTGCCCACCCTGCCCAGAGACTTGGCCTTGCCCTGCTGGTGCTGCCTCTCCTCCTTGGCACCTCTGGAGCTTCACTGCCAGCTCCCCCTGGGCAGGCAGCAGAGCCCCAGGAGCACCAGCAGGGGCCCCAAGCCCCAGGGCTGGCAGGCAGGGGAGGAGCTCCTGGGGCTGCTGGCTCCTCTCCTCCAGCTCCTGGCTCCTCTTCTCCAGCTCCTGGCACTGGCACAGGCTGGGTCCTGCTTCTGCTGCTCCTCACCCCTGCCCCAGGAGCTCTTCTGTGGGTGCCTCATTGGGCTCCCCACGCTCAGCACCGGTGGCACCAGGGCCAGGAGGGTCAGGATGGCCTCAGCCAGGGCCTGGGGAGGAGGAGAGAAGGGGCTGAGGGGGCTGGGTGGGTGGGAGATGGCAGCAGAGAGGCAGGGCCTGGGCAGGGGTGGGAGAGGGCCCAAGGGAGCTGGGGGGCAGCGAGGGGAAGGTTGGTGACAGTGCTGGGCATGGGGGCACATCCCCATAGCCCCCGGGCACTGGCTGTGGCTGGCAGCCTTGGGCACCTCTGTGCCCAGCCCTGAGGGTGGCCCCTGCCCTGCCCAGGGGGCTCCTGGCAGGGACCCTCAGAAACCCCAGAGGGCTGCAGCTCCTACCCCTGCCCAGCCCTGCCTGCCCCACTCCCTGCTGTCCTGAGCCACACTGCAGCTGGGGGCTGCTGCCTGGCACCCTTGGGGCAACCCTCTGTGCCCCCTCCTCACTGATGGCACAGCCCCCACCCTGCCTGCCCCTGTGGCAGGACGGAGCTGCAGGGCCCCAGAGCCTGCCCAGGAGAGCAGCAGGGCAGCCCCAGGGTGGCCCCAGGCCTGGCTGAGCCCCGGGCTCGGGCTCCCAGCCCCAGAGGAGCCTTTGGCTGGCCCAGAGCAGAGCAGGTTCTGCTCCCAGCTGCCTGAGGGCTCTGCTGCGGCTGCCCCCTGCTCCCCTGGCCCTGCTCTGCCAAGCCCCAGAGGCACCCTGAGCCCTGCTGAGCCCTCCCCGGCGAGGGGAAGCCCTGCTGGGCAGCCAGGGGCAGGTTCAAGGCCAGGCAGCTGCTGCCAGCCTGGGGCCAGAGCTCTGCTGGGAGAGACTCTCACAGGAGCAGCCCCAAGGGCTGCACACAGCACTCGGTGCCCAGCGTGGTGCCCCCTGGCCAGCCAGAGAGGGAGGCAGCAGGAGCCCAGCCTCTGTCCTGAGGCCCCTGCTGCAGAGGGGACCCAGCAGGAGCCTGAGGCCACCCCCAGCTCTGCCCCACCCCAGAGGTGCTGCTGGGCCCCTGCAGCTCAGCTGCTTCCCCCAGGCAGCAGCACCGGGCGGTGCCTGGAGGCCCGAGGAAGCAGCTGGCACCAGAGTGGAGCTGGGGCAGGTTCCTGGGGGGCTTCCTGAGCTCCCCCTCCCCTGCCCTGCTGCCCAGCTCGGGAGCCCTCTTCATCCCCTGCCCAGAGCCCAGCTGTGGGCACTTTGCTCAGGGCTTGGTTCAGCTCCTGAGGCCTCCAAAGCCTGGGCCCTGGCTCTGAGCTTCTGCTCTCCCTGCCAGCAGAGCGCCTTGGCCCCCAGCCCTGCCTGGCTGCTGCTGGGGCTCTGCCCCTGGGCCCAGCACAGCCTGCCCAGCCTGCCAGCGCTGAGCACAGCCCTGGGGCCCTTTGCTTGCCCTGCCCTGGGCAGGGGCTCCCAGGGGCTGGGTGCCAGGAGGTGCTCTCGGGACCCCAGGGCAGCCTCCAGCACACGGAGCGCCGGAGCCCTGCCCCGGGGATGGTGTCTGGAGCTGGCACAGGGACACGGCTGCTGTGCTGCCTGCAGCAGGCAGCAGAACTCCTCTGCCAAGTCCCTTCCACCCTCCTGTGTGAGGAGGATTGGGAGGCTGGCTCAGCTGCAGAAGCAGCTCAAGGGAAGTGGCGTTTGGGTGGTCAGTGTCTGCCTGCAGGCCTGGGGTCACAGCGTGGGCTGGCTTGGAAGGGACCCCAGAGCTCAGCCAGCTCAGGCCTGCAAGGCTGCTCTGAGGCCTCCCTGGAGCCTTCTCCCTGGATGCCCTGAGGATAGAGGGCAGGATCCTCTCCCTCCAGCTCTGGCAATGGGCACTGGCAGCCCAGAAGGCCAATGGCAGCTGTGCTGCCATTGGCCTTCTGGGCTGCCAGTGCCCATTGCTGGCTCCTGCTCAGCACCCCCAGGTCCTGCTCTCAGCATCCTTTGCTTTGACTCACACAACACAACCCAGGTGGCAGCTGCTGTGACAGGAGTGCTTCTGGGGCTCTGGTTCACAGTCTCACAGTCTCACCAAGGCTGGAAGAGACCTCAAAGATCATTGAGTCCAACCTGGTCCCACAGACCCCATGACCAGCCCATGGCACCAAGTGCCACATCCAGTCCCCTCTGGAACCCCTCCAGGGACGGTGACTCCACCACCTCCCTGGGCAGCACATCCCAAGGGCCAATGACTCTCTCTGGGAAGAACTTTCTCCTCACCTCCAGCCTGAACCTCCCCTGGCACAGCTTGAGACTGTGTCCTCTTGTTCTGGGGCTGCTTGCCTGGGAGAAGAGCCCAACCCCTTCCTGGCTCCAACCTCCCTTCAGGAGCTGTAGAGAGCAATGAGGTCTCCCCTGAGCCTCCTCTTCTCCAGGCTCAGCACCCCCAGCTCCCTCAGCCTCTCCTCCCAGGGCTGTGCTCAAGGCCTCTCCCCAGCCTTGTTGCCCTTCTCTGGACACCTTCAAGTCTCTCAATGTCCTTCCTAACCTGAGGGGCCCAGAACTGGACACAGGACTCCAGGTGTGGCCTCAGCAGTGCAGAGCACAGGGCAGGATGAGCTCCCTGCTCCTGCTGGCCACACTGCTCCTGCTGCAGGCCAGGATGCCCTTGGCCTTCTTGGCCCCCTGGGCACACTGCTGGCTCCTGTTCAGGCAGCTGTCAATCAGCACCCCCAGGTCCCTCTCTGTTTGGCAGCTCTCAGCCACTCTGCCCCCAGCCTGTAGCTCTGCCTGGGGTTGCTGTGGCCAAAGTGCAGCCCCTGGCACTTGGACTTGTTGAATGCCATCCTGTTGGCCTCTGCCCATCTGTGCAGCCTGGCAAGGTCCCTCTGCAGAGCCCTTCTGGCCTCTGACTGACCAACATCTGCTCCCAGCTTGGTGTCATCTGCACATTTGCTGCTGACTGTCTCAATCCCCTCATCCAGATCATCAATGAAGACATTGAACAGGCTGGGGCCCAGCACTGATCCCTGGGGCACACCACTGGTGCCTGGCTGCCAGCTGGCTGTGGCACCATTCACCAGCACCCTCTGGGCTCAGCCTCCAGCCAGTTCCTAACCCAGCTCAGAGTGCTGCTGTCCCAGCCAGGGGCTGACAGCTTGGCCAGGAGTTGGCTGTGGGGGATGGTGTCAAAGGCCTTGCTGCAGTCCAGGCAGACCTCATCCACAGCCTGCCCCACAGCCACCAGGCAGTCACCTGGGCATGGAAGGAGATCAGGCTGGAGAGGCAGGACCTGCCCCTCCTAAATCCATGCTGGCTGGGCCTGAGCCCTTGGCCATCCTGCAGGTTGAAGTGTTGTTCCCAGGAGGATCTCTCTGGCTGTGCCCCAGGGACAAGTTTCTACTTTCTGGAGAGACCAGAAGCAAGCAGCACAAACGCCACAGCTCAGAACAACTCCTTCTGGATCCTGGCTGCACTCAGCTGAGTTCCTCTCTCCTGGATGTGACTCTTTGTTTCCTCAGGCTGCCAGGATGTTTGCCCACACCCCCCGAGGTGTGGGAGCTCCGCGGTGCTGATTGCTCTGCTCTGCTGCCTCCTTTCTCCTCCAGCAGACGGCAGCAAGGTGAGTGAAGAGCTCCGGCGGCGCGGCAGGGCTGGCGGAGGAGTCCCTGCCTGCCCGGGGCGGGTTGCAGAGGTTAAGCAGAGCTGGGAGGGTGACCTCTGCCCCCCTGGGCTCTGCCTGGCGGTTTGCATTCTAAAATCTGAGAATCAGAGAACTGTTTGGCTTGGCAAAGGCCTCTGAGCTCATCCAGGCCAACCCCAACCCAACCCCCCCACGGCCACCCAACCCTGGCCCCAGGTGCCATAGCCACAGCTTGCTGCAGCCCCTCCAGCCAGGGGGACTCCACCACCTCCCTGGGCAGCCTCTGCCAGGCCCTGAGCACTCCTCCAGCAAAGACATTTGGCCTCCTCTCCAACCTCAGCCTCCCCTGGCACAATTTCAGGCCATTGCCTTTCCTTCTGTCCCCTGAGACTAGGGAGAAGAGTCCAACCCCCTCCTCTCAGGGAGCTGCAGAGAGCAATGAGGTCTCCCTCAGCCTCCTCTGCTCCAGGCTCAACCCCCCCAGCTCCCTCAGCTCCTCCTCCCCAGCCCTCTTCTCCAGACCCTTCCCCAGCTCTGTTTCCCCTCTCTGGCCCTGCTCCAGCTCCTCAGTGCCTCCTGGAGCCTCGGCAGTGTCAGAGCTCCAGGGGTGAGGAGCAGAACCGGGAGGACAGCTCCAAGCAGGAGCTTCCCGAGGGGAGAGGAGCAGTGCAGGAGGAAGAGCCATGGTGTGAAGTCCTCTCTCAGAGAGGGTTGTGCCTGAGTGGTGGGGGCAGCAGAAGGTGGTCCCCCCTGATGCCAGCCCCCTTGCTTGCCCAGAGCTCGGAGGACATCCGCTGCAAGTGCATCTGCCCCCGTACCGCAACGCCAGCGGCCACATCTACAACAGGAACGTCTCCCAGAAGGACTGGTGAGTGCTGGGGCAGCCTGGGGGCAGCCACCGAGCCCCAGCCCCGGGGGGGTCCGGCTGCAGCCCAGGGGGCATCCCCTGCCTGGCTGTGCCGGGGAAGCACTGCTGGGCAGGGCAAGTGCAGGGGCTGAGGGCTCCGGGGGCAGCCGCAGCTCTCGGCAGCTGTGGGGCGAAGCCTCCAGCAGGAGTGGAGCCCTGGGAGGCACAGGGACAGACTGTGCCAGGACAGACACAGGGACAGACTGTGCCAGGACAGACACAGGGACAGACTGTGCCAGGACAGACACAGGGACAGACTGTGCCAGGACAGACACATGAACAGTGTGTGCCAGGACAGACACAGGGACAGACTGTGCCAGGACAGACACAGGGACAGGGACAGACTGTGCCAGGACAGACACATGAACAGTGTGTGCCAGGACAGACTGTGCCAGGGACAGACTGTGCCAGGACAGACACATGAACAGTGTGTGCCAGGACAGACAGTGACTGTGCCAGGACAGACACAGGGACAGACTGTGCCAGGACAGACACATGAACAGTGTGTGCCAGGACAGACACAGGGACAGACTGTGCACATGGAGTGTGTGCCAGGACAGACACAGGGACAGACTGTGCCAGGACAGACACATGAACAGTGTGTGCCAGGACAGACACAGGGACAGACTGTGCCAGGACAGACACAGGGACAGGCTGTGCCAGGACAGACACATGAACAGTGTGTGCCAGGACAGACACAGGGACAGACTGTGCCAGGACAGGCACATGGACAGTGTGTGCCAGGACAGACACAGGGACAGACTGTGCCAGGACAGACACAGGGACAGACTGTGCCAGGACAGACACATGAACAGTGTGTGCCAGGACAGACACAGGGACAGACTGTGCCAGGACAGACACACAGAACAGTGTGTGCCAGGACAGACACAGGGACAGACTGTGCCAGGACAGACACAGGGACAGACTGTGCCAGGACAGACACATGAACAGTGTGTGCCAGGACAGACACAGGGACAGACTGTGCCAGGACAGGCACATGGACAGTGTGTGCCAGGACAGACACAGGGACAGACTGTGCCAGGACAGACACAGGGACAGACTGTGCCAGGACAGACACATGAACAGTGTGTGCCAGGACAGACACAGGGACAGACTGTGCCAGGACAGACACAGGGACAGACTGTGCCAGGACAGACACATGAACAGTGTGTGCCAGGACAGACACAGGGACAGACTGTGCCAGGACAGGCACATGGACAGTGTGTGCCAGGACAGACACAGGGACAGACTGTGCCAGGACAGACACAGGGACAGTGTGTGCCAGGACAGACACAGGGACAGACTGTGCCAGGACAGGCACATGGACAGTGTGTGCCAGGACAGACACAGGGACAGACTGTGCCAGGACAGGCACATGGACAGTGTGTGCCAGGACAGACACAGGGACAGACTGTGCCAGGACAGACACAGGGACAGACTGTGGCAGGACAGACACAGGGACAGGCTGTGCCAGGAGAGGACATAGGGACTGTCTGTGCCAGGAACCTGAGGGGTGCTGAGCTGTGCAGGATGTGGAGCAGCCCGACAGGGAAGCCTCAGGACAAGTCACCCAGCAGCCACCAGCTCTGGCTTCACCTGACCCTGCTGCTGGTTTGCTGTCTTGGTGTTGGGGCAGCCCCCAGCATCAGTCCAGGCTGGGGAGGAAGGGCTGGGAGCAGCCCTGTGGAGGAGGACTTGGGGGTGCTGGGGGTGCAGAGCTGGCCAGGAGCTGGCACTGAGCACTGCCAGCCCAGCCCCAGCCTGCCCTGGGCTGAGCCCCAGCAGTGTGGGCAGCAGGGGCAGGGAGGGAATTCTGCCCCTCTGCTGTGCTCTGCTCACCCCCTGCAGTGCTGGGGCAGCTCTAGAGACTCAGCACAGCCAGGGCCCTGGGGGAGCAGGGCCAGAGGAGGCCACAGCAGTGCTGGCAGGGCTGGAAGCCCTCTGCTGGGAGCCAAGCTGAGAGGGTTGGGGTTGTGCAGGCTGCAGAGGAGAAGGCTCCAGGGAGACCTTCTGGTGGCCTTGCAGTGCTGAAAGAGGCCAAGAAGAAAGCTGGGGAGAGACTTCTGAGCAGGGCCTGATGTGCCAGGCCAAGGGGAGAGGGTTTGGAGCTAGACGAGGCAGATGGAGAGTGGAGAGAAGGAGAAGTGTGTGACACTGAGGCTGGGGAGAGCCTGTGCCAGGCTGCCCAGGGAGCTGGGAGCTGCCCCATGGCTGGCACCAGTGCAGGTCAGGCTGTGTGGGGGCTGTGAGCAGCCTGCTGGGGTTGGGGCTGTGCCTGGGGGCTGCAGGGGGTTGCAGCCCAGAGCAGTGTGTGAGTCCCTGGTTCCTGCCTCCCTGCAGCACCTGCCTGCACGTGGTGCAGCCGATGCCAGTGCCGGGCAGCGACGTGGAGGCCTACTGCCTGCTGTGTGAGTGCAAGTACGAGGAGCGCAGCACCACCACCATCAAGGTACTGCCAGCCCTGCTCCAGGGCTCTGCCTGCTGCTCTTGCCCTGCCACACCACCCCCAGCCCCAGCTGAGCTGCTGGCTTGCTGCAGAAGCAGCAGCCTGGCCTGGAGCAGCAGTGGTGTGGGCAGCAGGGGCAGGGCAGGGATGGTGCCTCTGGGCTGGGCACTGGGGAGGCCACAGCTTGAGTGCTGGGCTCAGCTCTGGGCTCCTCACTCCAAGAAGTGAGAGGCTGGAGCAGGGCCAGGGAAGGGCAACAGAGCTGGGGAAGGGTCTGGAGAAGAGGGCTGGGGAGGAGCAGCTGAGGGAGCTGGGGGGTTGAGCCTGGAGCAGAGGAGGCTGAGGGAGACCTCATTGCTCTCTGCAGCTCCCTGAGAGGAGGCTGCAGCCGGGGGGGGTTGGGCTCTGCTCCCCAGGCTCAGGGCACAGAAGGAGAGGAACTGGCCTGAAACTGTGCCAGGGGAGGCTGAGGCTGGAGAGGAGGCCAAATGTCTTTGCTGGAGGAGTGCTCAGGGCCTGGCAGAGGCTGCCCAGGGAGGTGGTGGAGTCCCCATGACTGGAGGGGCTGCAGCAAGCTGTGGCCATGGCAGCTGGGGCCAGGGTTGGGTGGCCATGGGGGGGTTGAGGTTGGCCTGGATGCTCTCAGAGGCCTTTGCCAGCCCAAACAAGAGAAGAAGAGAGAAGCCTCAGGTCCCAAGGCTGCTGCAGAGGGACACAGAGCTGTGCAGGCACAGAGCCAGGCTGCAGGGCCAGGGGAACCAGGGCCCCCAGGTGGGGCTGGAGCTGGGCACTGGGGTGGCCCAGGCACAAAGGGACCCTCTGCAGGTTCCAGGCACCTCCTGTGCTTTCCTGATTGAAAGAGCCCAGAAAGGGAAAATAAAACTGCCCCAGCTGTACCCAGAGGCTCTGAGTCAGGAGGGTCCTGGCAATCAGGAAGAGGCTGCACTGAAGCTTGGTCTCCTTGCTAAGGATGTGTGACAGTGCCAAGCACACCTCTGGCTGGGCACCCAGCTTGTTGTCTCCTCTCACATGCAGCAAGTGTCCTAAAGTGGCTGAGCAGAGCAGCAGAGCTCCTGCAGCGGTGGCACTTGCACCTCACCCTGCAAGAGGCTGGCTGGGAGCAAAATGAGAGAGTTGAGGCATCAGGGCCAGCTGGAGAGGCAACTTCCTGGCCTCTGTGGTGCTTCTTACACAACCACGGGGTGGGAGGGGGTGGAAGGGGCCTCAAAGATCATCCAGCCCAGAGGCTGGTTGGAGATCACGCAGCCCAAGCCCCTGCCAGAGCTGGGCACCCAGGGCAGGGCACACAGAACACTGCCAGGTAGGGCCTGAAAGCCTCCTCACCAGGAGACTCCACAACCTCTCTGGGCAGCCTGCTCCAGGCTCCAGCAGCCTCACAGTGCAGAAGTTTGGGTGGAAGCTCCTGGGTTCAGGCTTGTGCCCAGTGCCTCTTGTCCTGTCACTGGGCCCCGCCGAGGAGGGCCTGGCCCTGGCTGCCCGACAGCCAGCCCCCAGGTCTCCAGCAGCACACCAGCACCACTGCTGCTCCTGCACTGTGCTGTCCCTGCCTGCAGGTGATCATCATCATCTACCTGTCGGTGGTGGGGGCCCTGCTGCTCTACATGGCCTTCCTGGTGCTGGTGGACCCCCTGATCCGCAAGCCCGATGCCTACAGCCAGCCCCTGCACAACGAGGAGGAGAACGAGGTGAGGCTGCTCTGGGGGCAGGCTGCACAGGGCTGCCTGGGGCCAGCCTGGTGGGGTGGCAAGAGAATGGCAGCAGGAGCCTGCAAGGTGTCCTTGAGGCCAAGAGGGTGTCCTGGGGTGCATGAGGAAGAGTGTGGCCAGCGGGTCAGGGAGGTTCACTTCCACCTACTCTCCCCTGGTTAGACCACATCTGGAGTCCTGGGCCCAGTGCTGTGCTCCCCAGTTCAAGAGGGACAGGGACCTGCTGGACAGAGTCCAGTGGAGGCCGTGAGGATGATGAGGCTGCTCAGAGAGCTGGGAGCTGCCCCAGGGCTGGCACCAGTGCAGGTCAGGTTGCTTGGGGCTGTGAGCAACCTGCTGTGGTTGGGAATGTCCCTGGGGACTGCAGGGGTTGGAGGAGCTCTGAGGATCCCTTCCCACCCAAAGCAGTCAGGGATCCTATGACCCTGAACCTTTTCTCTGGGACAGCCTGAGCTGTGGAGCTGGAGAGCAGCCCGGCAGCACCACCTGAGCACCAGAGGAGCAGGGACTCTGCCAGCTGGTGGCTGAGGACAAGGAAGCCATGGGCCCAGTGCCAGGGGGATGCAGGTTTCCCCCTCAGTGCAGCCCCTGGCAGAGATTTACACCCAGTGCAGTTCCTCTCCTGGAGACTTCATTTGGGGGCTCCACCAGTGCTCCCCAGGAGCAGCTCTCCTGCTGGAGCTGAGGAGCTCTGACAGTGATGATTACAAGGAGGAGCAGAGGGCTGGAGCTGCTCTGCTCTGCAGACAGCCTGAGAGAGTTGGGGCTGTGCAGGCTGGAGAGGAGAAGGCTCCCAGGAGACCTCATTGTAGCCTTCCAGGAGCTGCAGGGGGCTGCAGGAAAGCTGGGGAGGGGCTTTGGAGGGGGTCAGGGAGGGATAGGACTGGGGGGATGGAGCAGAACTAGAAGTGGGGAGATTGAGCTTGGCTGTGAGGAAGAAGTTGTTGCCCAGGAGGGTGGTGAGAGCCTGGCACAGGCTGCCCAGGGAGGTGGTGGCAGCCTCCTGCCTGGAGGTGTTTGCAGCCAGGCTGGAGGTGGCTGTGAGCAACCTGCTGTGGTGTGAGGTGTCCCTGCCCAGGGCAGGGGGTTGGGGCTGGCTGAGCCTTGAGGTCCCTTCCAGCCCTGGCAGCTCTGTGTGGCTCCCCAGCAGCACAACCGCAGCCTCCCAGGGCTCTGTCAGCTGAAATCTCTCCCAGCACCTCCTGCTGCTGGCCGGGCCAGCCCTGACCTCTCTCCCCTTCTGTCCCCCTGCAGGAGGGGCGGTGCCTGGCGGCGGCGGCGGCCGGGGGCAGGGCCGGCACGGTGCTGGAGCGGGTGGAGGAGCCCAGCAGCGCTGGAAGCGGCAGGTGCAGGAGCAGCGCAAGACCGTGTTCGACCGCCACAAGATGCTGAGCTAGGCCCCTGCCGAGCCCCTGCCGGCCCCCGGGGCAGGGGCAGCAGGGCAGCCCTCGGCACCCTCTGCTGCTGGGCTGCAAGCTCTCAGCCTCCGCCCCGCTGTCCCCAGAGGGAGAAGCAGCTCCTGCTGCTCTGCCGGCAGCCCCTTGGCCCTCGCCTCTCAGCCCTTGCCCGGCTGATCCTTGGCCCTGTGGCTGCCTGGCAGCGCTGCTGCCGCCCCAGGGCTGCCTGCAGCCAGGGCTGCAGCTCCAGTGCTTGGCTGGAGCCAGCAGGCAGCACTTAGTGGGGCTGGAGCCCCAGCTCCCTCAGCCTATCCTCCTGGCAGCCCACCCCTGCCGGAGCCAGGGCTCTTGGTGTGGGGTGCTGGAAGCTGCCTGAGTCCTCCTGGGATAAAGCCAGTGGGGTAGCTGTGGGACAAATTACCTGGGGCTCCTCCAGAGAAGCCTCCTCCTCCTCCTCCTTCAGTTGGCACTGCTGTGACCTGGGCCTCGTGGTGCTGAGACCACCAGCAGCTTGCCCCAGCAGGCAGAGGAGGAGCTGCCCTGCAGTGCTGCTGCTTCTGCTCCCCCTGCTGTACAGAGAGCAGGTCCCCGGGGCAGCCTGCCCAGGTCACACCAGCATGGCTCAGGCTGCAGCCTCTTCCTGTGTGGGCTGAACACCACAGAGCTGCTCAGGAGCTTCATCAGGAAGAGAGCAGCAGGTCAAAGGCTGATTCCAGGCACACCTTGGCTCACCTGACAGAAACTCCTGGGGAGAAAGCTTTCTGTTTGTGCCCACACCTCACCCCCCCATGCTCCCAGGGACATCTGTGTCCAGCAGAAGCAGGGCAAAGGCTCTGCTGGAGCCCTGCAGGCACTTGTCTGGCTCTTGGGGCCCTGGGAAAGGAACATTTGTGCCACTCAGAACACTCCAGGAGCTCTGACTGCGCTTGGGCTGTGTGGAGGAACCTGAAGTGGTGCTGCAGGGTATGGATGGACGCCACTGAGAGCAGCCAGGGTGCCAGGAGGGTGCTGGGCTGGGCCATGTAGCTTCTCTCTATTAAATGCAGACAAAGCTCTGTGGCACTGCTGGCTTCTCTTCAGGGGAGTGCCCCAGCAGGCCAGGCCTGGGGCTCCCAGGGGTCAGCAGCTGCTGCTCTGCAGGCAAAATGGAGCCAGAGCAACTGTGGTGGTGGTGCTCAGGTGTGTGAGAGCCCTGGGGCTGAGAGCCTGGAGCAGAGCAGCCCCAGAGGGCAGCTGAGCAATGCTCAGCAAGAGCTGAAGGAGCTGTGGGGGGCAAGAGGCTGGGGCCAGGCTCTGCTGAGCGGTGCCCAGGGCCAGGCCAAGGGGCACAGAGGGTCAGGCAGGAGGTTGGAGCTGAGCAGGAGGAGAAAGTCGTTTGGGGTGAGGCTGCTGGAGCAGGCTGCCCAGAGAGGTTGTGGAGTCTCCTGGGGTGGAGAGCTTCCAACCCCCGGGCATTGTGCCGCTGGGCAAGCTGCTGTGGGAGCCCTGCTGGAGCAGGGGGTTGGGCTGAGTGAGCTCCGACCCCCACGGTGCTGGGACTCTGGGAAGGAGGTTAACAACCTGCCCGAAGCCTGGGAGCGGCGGCGCAGGGACCGAGCCGGTGCGAGAGGTCCATCTGGTGGCTGCTGCCCTCTGATCAGCGCTCAGGCATCGGAGGGCAGCTCTGGTGGGGTCCCTGCTCCCAGCGACCCGACTCCAGGGTCCCTCACCCTGGCAGGTGAGGGGTTTGATGAGCAGCACCCCCTGCCTTCCCCTGATCCCTACCAGCGACAGCCTGAGTCAGGGTGGGAGAGAAAAACCACTCAGAGGCAGGACCTGGTGGGTTAGAAAACTCGGCTGGGGCAGGGTGGTTTGGGTAGGCTGCAGGAACCCCCACTGCTGGTTAATTACTTGGTGTGTTAATTAGCTGAGCAGCTTTGTCCTGTCCATCATCCTGCCCAGGGAGGAAATGTTTCCTGCAGCCCCTGAGCTTCTGCTCCTCCCCAGCCCCCAGCCCCACACACAGCTCCTGTCCCACCCCCAGCCCCTGTCCTCCCACAGCAGCTGCCATCCCCCACAGAAGCACAGAACATTAGGGGTTGGAAGGGACCTCTGGAGGTCATCCAGTCCCAACCTCCTGCCAGGGCAGGGCACCCAGAACACATCCAGGTGGGGCTGGAAAGTCCCCATAGGAGGAGACTCCACAACCTCTCTGGACAGCCTGCTCCAGGCTCCAGCAGCCTCCCAGGGACAAAGTTTTCCCTCCTGCTCCCCTGGCACCTCCTCTTCTCCAGCTTGCCCCCAGTGCCCTTGTGCTGTGCTTGGCCAGCCCTGGGCAGAGCCTGGCTCCAGCCCTGCACAGCTTTAGCCCCAGCACTGAGGGCAGCCCTCAGGCTGCTCTGCTCCAAGCCCCAGCTCCCTGTGCTGTGCTCACAGGGAGATGTTCCACTGCCTGCAGCAGCTCTGGGGCTCTGTGCTGGACCCTCTCAAACAGTTCCCTAAGGTCCAAAGGTCTCTTCCAACCTGGTCTATTCTATTCTATTCTATTTCTATTTCTATTCTAATTCTGTTCTATTCTTATTCTGTTCTATTCTTATTCTGTTCTATTCTTATTCTCTTCTCTGGGGTCTCAGGGTTATTCTTCCTAAGGTTGGACAGGGTGGTGACAGGTTGGACTCGATGATCTTTGAGGCCTTTCCCAACCTTATTGATTCTATGATTCTGTGACCCGAGGGGCCCAGAGCTGGCCACAGTACTGCAGCTGTGGGCTCCGAGGGGCAGAGCAGAGGGGCAGGAGCTGGACTCCAGCCCAGTCAGTACTTTAATTCCTTATGCAAAGGGGAGCGAGGAGCAGCAGGGCCCTCAGGGCGGCGCTGCGGCTGCCCTGGCATCCGGCGGGCCGCCGCGGGAGCCCTGCGCGGTCCAGACGTCGACGCTGCGGATGATCAGCCACTCGCTCTGCCCCCGCGTCAGCCGGACCCGCACGCACTCCACGGGGCCGCCCGGCGCCCTCTCCAGCCCCCGCCCGTCGAAGGAGCCCTCCCGGAAGGCGCCCAGCGGGGTGTAGGCGGCGCAGTCCCGGCCGTCCGCCCGCCGCCGCCGGCCCAGCTCCAGCAGCCCTGCGCGCAGGCGGTCGCCGGGGCGCTGCGCGGAGCCGGTCAGCACCCGCACCCGGCTGAGGAGGGTGGGCTGCCGGAAGACCACGGTGAAGACGCTGCCGGCCGCCGGGTCCTTGCCCCAGAAGTAGCCTTCGGCCGTGCCGTAGGCCCCCCGGGCTCGTGGTGCTCGAAGGCGGCCATGCTGCTGAAGAGCTCCGCCGGGGGGTTGTCCGGCGGGTCCGAGGCGTCCGCCTGGAACTCGTCGTCCTCCAGCCGGTTGAGGCTGCCCTGGAAGGAGGAGTAGAGGCCTCGGTGCTGGAAGAGGGAGGGCCTGAAGCGGATGACCTCCTTCTGGGCGAGCAGCAGGCGGAAGTGGGTGAGCAGCCAGTCGCAGGGCATCTCCTGGTAGAAGAGCAGCAGGAAGCGCGCCAGGCGCGGCAGCTCCGCGGCGCGGTACAGCTTCCCGATGTAGCCCAGCTTGGAGAACTCCAGCGTGGCCCAGGCCGAGCCCGCCCGCGCCGCCACGGCCCTGCGCACGGCCGTCAGGAAGGACCTGGCGCAGCGCACGTCGTCCTCCACCATCAGGAAGTAGGAGGAGAGGTTGGCGGCGAAGGCGAAGAGGAAGGCATAGTCCAGGTTCTGCTTGGACCGGAACCTCACCCTCTCCTCGGGGTCGTCGTAGTTCCGCTTGAGCCCCTCCAGGCTGGGGTAGCGCTGCTGGGGGCGTGGATCAGCAGCAGCCTGCCCAGCAGGATGTGCCGGGCGAAGCTCTGGGCGATGCTGGCGGCCACCTGCCCATTCCAGGAGGGGTCGGGGTCTGCCAGGTGCACGACCACCACCAGCTCCCGCAGCTCCTCCTCCGTCGACTGCTCGAAGAGGGACTGCAGCGTGGCCGGGAGGTAGAAGCCCCGCGGGCGCCGCACCGAGGCCAGCCCCACGGCCAGGAACTCTGCCGGGCACAAGCAAAGGTTCCCAAGACTGGAGTGAGCCAACAGCTGCCCAGGGCCGAGAGGGCAGAAAAGGTCGTGGAGCCATAGAGCCACAGATCCATAGATCCACAGAATCAACCAGGCTGGAAGAGATCTCAGAGTGCAAGCTGTCCCCCAACACCTCCTGACAGCTAACCCATGGCTCCAAGGGCCACATCCAATCCCCTCTTGAACACCTCCAGGGATGGTGACTCCACCACCTCCCTGGGCAGCACATCCCCAGGGCCAATCTCTCTTGCTGGGAAGAATTTCTTCCTCCCCTCCAGCCTAAACCTCCCCTGGCACAGCTTGAGACTGTGTCCTCTTGTTCTGGTGCTGCTTGCCTGGGAGAAGAGCCCAACCCCCACCTGGCTACAACCTCCCTGCAGGTAGTTGTAGAAAGCAATGAGGTCTCCCCTGAGCCTCCTCCTCTCCAGGCTCAGCACCCCCAGCTCCCTCAGCCTCTCCTCCCAGGGCTGTGCTCCAGACCCCTCCCCAGCCTTGTTGCCCTTCTCTGGACACCTTCCAGCAGGTTGCTCAGAGCCACTTCCAGCCTGGCCTTGAACCCCTCCAGGGAGATGCTCCTCGTTGGGCAGAGGGGAAGAGACCTCAGCCAGGGACTGAGCTTTTCAGCAGTGATTTACTGCTTGCTGCTGCCAAGCCCTGCTGCAGAGCTGACCCTGGAGGTTTCACCCTGGCCCTGCTAGACCCATGCCTCCCACAGGCTTCCCCACACCCTGTGGCACAGCAGGAAATTCACCGCCAGCCAAGGCCAGGAGGAAGCCTCTCCCCCACACACCACAAGATAACAGCAGACAGCCTGAGAGGGAGAGAAGTTGGAGGCCTCGAGCACAGCCCTGGGAGGAGAGGCTGAGGGAGCTGGGCTTGCTGAGCCTGCAGAAGAGGAGGCTCAGGGGAGACCTTCTTGCTCTCTGCAACTCCCTGAAGGGAGGTTGGAGCCAGGTGGGGGTTGGGCTCTTCTCTCTAGCAACCAGCACCAGAACAAGAGGACACAGTCTCAAGCTGTGCCAGGGAGGTTCAGGCTAGAGGTGAGGAGAAAGTTCTTCCCAGAGAGAGTTGTTGGCCCTTGGGATGTGCTGCCCAGGGAGGTGGTGGAGTCACCATCCCTGGAGGTGTTCAAGAGGGGATTGGATGTGGCCCTTGGAGCCATGGGTTGGCTGTCAGGAGGTGTTGGGGGACAGCTTGGACTTGATGAGCTCTGAGGTCCTTTCCAACCTGATCGATTCTCTGAAGAGAGAGAGCTTTGGCTGAAGGGAGGTTGTAGCCAGGTGGGGGTTGGGCTCTTCTCCCAGCAAGCAGTGCCAGGAGGAGAGGACACAGTCTCAAGCTGTGCCAGGGGAGGGTTAGGCTGGAGGGGAGGAAGAAATTCTTCCCAGCAAGAGAGATTGGCCCTGGGGATTTGCTGCCCAGGGAGGTGGTGGAGTCCCCATCCATGGAGGTGTTTAAGGAGAGCCTGGATGAGGCCCTTGGTGCCATGGGTGAGTTGATCAGATGGTGCTGGGTGAGAGGTTGGACTTGGTGAGCTCTGAGGTCTCTTCCAGCCTGGGTAATTCTGTATTCTGTACCTTCAATAAACAGATAGAGGGAAACAGCACAGAAGAACAGATTCCCATCCCCTGGGCCCAGCTGCCTGTCCCCTGGGCCTCTCTAGCCTCTGGAGGACTTTTCTTCATGGCTACACCAATTAACTCTTGATTGCCCTCAACCTCCAACAGCAGGCTTGAGGGGGGACCTGGGGCTGTCCAGCCTGGAGAGGGGAGGGCTCCAGGGAGACCCAGGAGTGTCCTTCCAGTAGCTGAAGGGGGCCTGCAGGAAGGATGGAGGGAGTCTGCCAAATACCTGCAGGGACAGGCCCAGGGGCAATGGCTTCAAACCAGAGCAGAGCAGATTGAGATTGGATGTGAGGAACAAGTTCTGCCCCAGGAGGCTGCTGGAACACTGCAGCAGGTTGCCCAGGGAGGGGGTTGAGGCTCCAGCCCTGGAGCTATTCCAGGTGAGGCTGGAGAGGGCTCTGGGCAGCCTGCTCCAGTGGAGGATGTCCCTGCTGGGTGCAGGGGGTTGGCCTGGAGGAGCTTTGGAGCTCCCTTCCAGCCCAGAGCATTCTGTGATGCTATGGCTGCACCCCCAGGAGGTTCTTCCCTGCAAGCCACGAGGAACAGCCTCCAGAAAGCTCTCCCTGTGGCCAACCCCCACGGTTCACACCGCTGAGGGCAAGGCCAGGAGGTCCTCTCTGAAGCTGAAGCCTCCAGCATCCCAGCAGGTGCCCAAAGCTGGCCAGGAGAGGACAGGATAAGCAGTCAGAGGCTCCTCTGAGGAGGAGATTCTTGGGCACACCTTAGAAAAAGCCCAAGCTGGGGAAGGGAGAAGTGCAGAGAGAGGCTGCAGGGCAGGAGGGCTCTGTGGGGTGGCTACATGGCCTGCAAACAGCTCCTGCTCTGAACCTCCTGGAGAGCTCCTCACACTGCACCAGCCTGCCCAGGGGGGCTGGGGATGAGCAGGGAGCCTGCAGGTGTTGGAGGCCAGGCTGGATGAGGCCTGGAGCCAGCTGTGCCGGTGGGAGGTGTCCCTGGGCACGGCAGGGGCTTGGAACTGGCTGATCTTGAAGGTCCCTTCTAGCCCAAAGCATTCTCTGAGCCTCCTGCCCTCCCCACATCCCAGCTGGGGCTGCATTTGGCTGCAGCTTCTGCTGCTCTCCTGTGCATGTCCTGACCTCTGCTTTCTTGCAGGGCTGCCCTAAGCTCCTTCCCAGGCTCTTCGCATGAGAGTTGCTTTTTGTCCACCTGTCCAAGAGCCTGAGCCACATCTCCCACAGCCTGCAGCTGTGCCCATGGTCCAGCCCCACCATCTGCACTTCCCTGACTGGAGCACAGGAAACTGGAGCCCAGTGAGCTGGGATCTGAGCCACCCTCCCCCCAGAGATCACAGAACCACAGAATGCTCTGGCTTGGAAGGGAGCTCCAAAGCTCCTCCAGTCCAACCCCCCTGCACTCAGCAGGGACATCCTCCACTGGAGCAGGCTGCCCAGAGCCCT
Organism: Picus viridis; assembly: GCA_033816785.1. Lineage (NCBI taxonomy): Eukaryota > Metazoa > Chordata > Aves > Piciformes > Picidae > Picus > Picus viridis. The sequence continues at coordinate 8,092,740 of CM066602.1, forward strand.
CTCCAGCCTCACCTGGAAGATCTCCAGGCATGGAGCCTCAACCCCCTCCCTGGGCAACCTGCTGCAGTGTTCCAGCAGCCTCCTGGGGCAGAACTTGTTCCTCACATCCAATCTCAAGCTGCTCTGCTCTGGTTTGAAGCCATTGCCCCTGAGCCTGTCCCTGCAGGCCTTTGGGAACAGTCTCTCTCCATCCTTCCTGTAGCCCCTTCAGGTCCTGGCAGGCTGCTATTAGGTGTTCCTGGAGCCTTCTCTTCTCCAGGCTGCTCTCTTACTCCCTCCTCCCCCAGCCTGTACTGACAGTGAGGGTTGCTCCAGCCCCGGTGCAGAGCCCTGCCCTGGCTCTGCTTGAAGCTCAGGAGGTTCCCCTGGGCACCACCTCTGCAGGAAGTCTGCAGCCACCCAGGTCCCAGGGTGCAGAAGCAGTAGGTGGAGCTGGAGCACACGGACCTTGCTCTGCTCATCTGCCCAGCCCCAGCAGCCAGGCTAGGGAGAGGCCACCAGCGCTCGGCAGCTTGCCCATCCCGCAGGGGCCGGAAGCAGCCCCCAGCAGCGGCGGCGTGGGGCAGGTCCATGCTGTGCACACCCAGAGCCCTGCTCCGCCCCGGGGCCACTCACTTTTGTGGGGGGGCAGGGAGCCAGCCAGCAGCTGGTAGGAGACGTTGTGGAGAGCGGAGAAGTCCTCGGCGCCGCTCAGGGTGTGCCGAGCTCCTCCCGCCTGCGGCTGCTGCGGCACCACGGCCGGGGCCGAGCCGGGGAGCTCCACCTGCAGGGCAGCCACAGGCAGCCAGGTCAGGGCCAGGGCGCCGCGGACGCGGCAGGGCAGGGGGACGATGGCGATGGAGGGGACACAGAAGTGAGCGCGAGCCCCCCGTGCTGGGCCCCCCAGCTTCTGGACTGAGGGACGCCCAGGGGCACTGGGCAGCCCCAGGGAGCAGAGCTGGGGTCTGGGGGTGACAGAGCAGGAAAAGGAGCAGAGCTGGGGCTGGGGCTGGCATGGAGCAGAGCTGGGGTTTGGGGGGGGTGACATGGAGCAGGGAAGGAGCAGAGCTGGGGTTTGGGGTGACATGGAGCAGGGAAGGAGCAGAGCTGGGGTTTGGGGTGACATGGAGCAGGGAAGGAGCAGAGCTGGGGTTTGGGGGGTGACACAGCAGGGAAGGAGCAGAGCTGGGGTTTGGGGTGACACAGCAGGGAAGAAGCAGAGCTGGGGTTTGGGGTGACACAGCAGGGAAGAAGCAGAGCTGGGGTTTGGGGTGACATGGAGCAGGGAAGGAGCAGAGCTGGGGTTTGGGGGGTGACATGGAGCAGGGAAGGAGCAGAGCTGGGGGTTGGGGTCAATGTGGGGCAGAGAGGGAGGGGATGATGCTCTAACAGCCCCTCCAGTGGGACAGCAAGGGTTGGGGACTCACCTTCAGGGGATCCTCTTCCTGCTGACAGCCTCTGTAGAGGAGGAGGAAGAGGACGAGGGAGGAGGCTGCCAGGGCAGCTGACAGGGCATGCTTGGGGGAGCAGCGCATGGCCGTGGGCACACCAGGGCCTGTGGGAGGAAGGGACACATCAGGCCAGGCCACAGCCTGGGGACAGCCACCAGCACCTGGGCAGGAGCATGGGGTGACAGCTGGATGCCCCCTAAGGCTGACCCAGAGCACCTAGGGCAGCCATGGGGCAGCATGGGCAGGGGACAGGACACCCCAAACCCAGCCAGGTACAAACCCAAGCCCTGCCCCACCGCTCCTGGTGCCCTGCAACCCCTCACAGCAGCCCTGCAGCACAAGAAACTCAGGTGGCACCTCAGGACCTCAGGGAAGGCCTTTGGTGTCAGGGTGACACCCCAGGAGCAGCCACCCAACCCTCCAGACCTGGCACCAAGAGCTGGGAGCTCACAGGGGCCCAGGATGCTCTTCCAGGAGCACCAGGACCAAGCAGCTCCCCCAGCCCCCCCTGCCTGCCCTGCTCCTGTCCACCCCTGCAGCTCTGCTTGCCCAGCCCCAGCCACATCCCTTGGCCAGCAGGGCCAGAAGGCTGCCTGGCAGGGGGGCAGTGTCACCTTCAAGGAATCTGTAGTGCCCTTGAGATGTTTGCCCTGCAGCAGAGGTGTGGCAGGAGGCTGAAAGGGTTTGCCTGGGGTTTTTCCATGGTAAGTGAGCCCAGGAGTGCCCTGGGGAAGGAGAAACTGGCCAGGGATGAGTGCCCAGCTCAGGGTGGGCAGCCACAGCAGCCACAGCCCAAGTGCCCACAGTGCCACCTTGCTTGGGTCAAGGTGTGCCTGAGTGTGAACACAGCCTGGGCTTCAGCCAGGGCTTCATAGAGCCAGGGACTGGGTTGGGTTGGAAGGGAGCTCAAAGCTCAGCCAGCTCCAACCCCCTGCCATGCCCAGGGACACCTCCCACCAGCACAGGCTGCTCAGGGCCTCATCCAGCCTGGTGCTGAACACCTCTAGGCAGGGGACAGCCACAGCCTCCCTGGGCAGCCTGTGCCAGAGTCTCCCCAACCTCACTCTCAACAATCTCTTCCTCCTCTCCACTCTCAGTCTCCCCTCTCCCAGCTCAAAGCCATTGTTCCTCAGCCTGTCCCTCCCAGCCCTTGTCCCAAGTCCCTCCCCAGCTCTCCTGGAGCCCTTCAGGTCCTGCTGCTCTGAGGTCTCCCTGGAGCCTTCTCTTCTCCAGGCTGCACAGCTCCAGCTCTCCCAGCCTGGCCCCACAGGGGAGGTTCTGCAGCCTCTGCTCATCTCTGTGGCCTCCTCCCAGCAGCTCCAGGTCCTCCTTGTGCTGGGACCCCCAGAGCTGGAGGCAGTGCTGCAGGTGGGGGCTGAGCAGAGCAGAGGGGCAGAATCCCCTCCCCGTGCTGCTGCTCTCCCTGCTCTGGCTGCAGTCCAGCTCAGAGGTAACTTAGTGCTGCCAGTGCCTGGTGCCAGCTGCTGCCAAGCTCCTCATCGACCAAAGTTCTCCTTAAACACCTCTCTGCACCATCTGCCACGGGCCAGCCCCCCAAACCCCCTGCAGCCATCAGGGGAGCAGCTCGAGAGACCCTGCCCAGCCCTCAGGGACCTCCCCCCTGCAGCCAGCCTGGAGCTGGGGCTCTGAGCCCGGGGCCGTGGCATGAGCTGGGAAGGGGGCAGCTGGCAGGTGGGCATGTGCTGGGCTGGGCAGAGTTTTAACTCTGGGTGGCCAAAGGATTTTCCAGCTGCTGGGGAGGGTCTGGCTGCCAAGGGCCCACCCTGGAGGGCACAGGAGGTGCTGCTATGCACCCCCAGATCCCTCAGGCTGAGGTTTTGTGCACAGGGAGCAGGGAGCCTGTGAGGAGCAGGGACTGGCCCTCACCTTAGAATCACAGAACCAAGCAGGTAGGAAGAGACCTCAGAGATCACCAAGTCCAACCCAACCCCTCCTGGCTAACTGAACCACGGCTCCAAGTGCCACATCCAAGCCTGTTTTGAACACCTTGCCCCAGCCCTGCCCCACACTGAGACCCCAAGCTGGGCTGTTGGGTTTTGCACCCAGGGAGAAACCAGAGCAGCCCGGCAGGGCCCAGCAGCAGCACGCAGCAGCCCCCTGGCTCCCACCCGAGTGCCTCCCCTGGAGCAGCCCTGTGCCCACCGCTGCCCCAGCACCTTCCCCACGGCTCCACACCCTGCTGCCGCCCCCAAAACCTCCCGGCAGGACACGGGAGGGGGCAGCCTCGGCACGCAGCTGCCAGAAGCATCTTTCCACGCCGGGGGGAAGGGAGGAGGCTGCGTGGCACCTAGGGGGGGGTGAGCATCAGGTGTCCTGCACCACGGGGCATGAGGACAAGGGGCAGGTGGCCAGCAGCAGCTGGATGCCCGGAGCCAAGCTCCAGCGCTTGGTTAGGAGCCTCCTGGCCACAGGGCTTGTGGCTCCGTCCAGCAGGCGAGGGGAAGGAGCCACAGCAGCTCTGCAGGTCCCGAGAGGCTGCGAGCTGGGCAGGGCTGCTCCCCGGCTGCTCCCCGGCGGCTCCCCGGCTGCTCCCCTGCTGCTCTCCTGTTGCTCCCCAGCGGCTCCCCTGTTGCTCCCCTGCGGCTCCCCTGCGGCTCCCCAGCTGCTCCCCTGTGGCTCCCCTGCTGCTCCCCTGTGGCTCCCCTGCGGCTCCCCTGTGGCTCCCCAGCTGCTCCCCGGTGGCTCCCCTGCTGCTCCCCGGCGGCTCCCCGGCTGCTCCCCTGTGGCTCCCCTGCGGCTCCCCTGTGGCTCCCCGGCTGCTCCCCGGCGGCTCCCCTGCGGCTCCCCTGCTGCTCCCCGGCGGCTCCCCTGCTGCTCCCCGGTGGCTCCCCTGCTGCTCCCCAGCTGCTCCCCGGCGGCTCCCCGGCTGCTGCTCCCCGGCGGCTCCCCTGCTGCTCCCCGGCTGCTCCCCGGCTGCTCCCCAGCTGCTCCCCTGCGGCTCCCCTGCTGCTCCCCTGCGGCTCCCCAGCTGCTCCCCTGCTGCTCCCCTGCTGCTCCCCTGTGGCTCCCCTGCTGCTCCCCGGCTGCTCCCCGGCGGCTCCCCTGCTGCTCCCCCGCGGCTCCCCTGCTGCTCCCCGGCTGCTCCTCTGCTGCTCCCCGGCCCAGGAGGCTCTGCTGCTCCCTCCAGCGCCGGGGAGGGTTGGGGCTACTCGCGTGGGGCGCAGGGGGACACCCAGCGCTCAGCGTCCCGCTGCCAGAAGCTCCTTTCCACGCGGGGGAAACCGAGGCAGGGAGAAGGCTGCGTGGCACCCAGCGGGGTGAGCCCCAGGTCTCCTGCACCAGGGCTCAGTGCCCCGGGGAGGTCCCCAGGATGGAGAGGGGCAGGCTGTGACCCAGAGCCAGGACATGGCACAGGGTCCCCAAAGGACAAACCGTGGCTGTTGAGGGCTCTCCTTGGCCCCCTGGGAGCCAGCCCGGGGTGCAGCCCCATGCTCTGCGGCTGCCCCTGCTCCAGAGGTCATCCCAAAGGGAGGCCAGAGAGGGAAAGCTACGTTTCAGGAGCTCTGGAAGGCAAAGCTTTAGGCCGGCCCAGGCGTCCCACGGCAGGGTGCGGGGAACACTTGTGTCTGATCTGCTCCCCACAGCTGAATGGGGACCCCGAGTGCCACCGCCCTGCCCTCACCTCCCAGCTCCCCGGGAGAGCCTGTCCCGGGCCAACCCTTTTCTGCGGAGCCCATCCCCTGACCCCAGCGAGGTGGCTCCTGCCCAGCAGCGCTCCGAGGCCGCAGAGACTTACGGGGTGGTGGCAGCCCAGGGGTGGGCGCAGGGTGCTGGCAGCCTCGGCGCCTGCCCTGGCAGCTCCCCGGGGCCGGCCGGGCTCCGGTTTCTCGCTCAGCAAAGCTCCACCCCGAGCCCTCGGCTGCCTCCCGCAGGCCTCTGCCCCACTCGGTGCCCCGGTTGGGCTGGGGGCCCGGGCGGGACGGGGCAAGGGGCCCCCAGCCCTGCTGCAGGAGTGAGGGCAGCCTCAGCCTGCCCTCTCGGATGGGCATCCCGCGATGCCGCCGGCCGTAGCCCACCGGCCACTCGGCAGCCCCAGAGCCCCAGACAGGATCAGACCTCCTGAGGGCTCCTGCCCAGCACCAGCAGCACAAACCTGGCACTGGGGTGAGCCCCGAGCCAGCAGCCCGCTGACAGGAGCCTCTTGTCCTTCCCCGGGGCTGCCGAGCCAGGGCCGCATCCCCCAGGCCAGGGCACGGCTGGCTGCCAGGATCCCACGCGGGATGTGCCCCGCGGGGGGGGCGCCACAGCCTCCCCTCACACCCCAGCTCCTCGCGGGGCCGTTGGCATCGTGGCCCCGGCTGGGAACAAAGTCCCTTCCACCCCCAGGAGCCAGCGGGGGCTATGTGGGGCCCTTCCCGTGCTACAGTTTGTCCCCGAGTGCAGCACCCTCCAAGCCTCATTTCTCTCTCCCTGCTTCCTCCTCCACACCTGCAGCAGGAAGATGGCCCCAGAGCACCCAGCAGCACGGCTGGCACCCAGCAGCACCCAGCAGCATGGCTGGCACCCAGCTAGCTCAGTGCCAGGCAGCTCTCATCTCCCTCAGACACAGCAACTCATGCAGCTGGAGAGGAGACCCTTTCCTTCCCCTCCATCCCACCCTCCCCGTTCATCCACACAAGGATGTGAATCCCATTTCCCTCTCTCCTCTCCTGGACTTCTCCTACCTTCAGAGAGCCTCCAGCGTCTCTTCCCAGGCTCTGTCCTGTGCAGCCCCGCCCGGGGACAGCTCCCAGCCCTGGCTCTGCCTGGGAGTTCAGGTGGAGCCCCCAGCCTCGGCCACCGCAGCGGGCACGACGGTGGCTGCCAGCCCTGGGGCAGGGCAGGGAGCCTGTGCCGGTGCCGGGAAGGTGGCAGCGGGGTGCGCAGGCTCCCGGGGAGCCCACATCAGGGCTGGCAGGGCCCGGGAGGGCCGCGGGAGCCAGGAGAGTGGAAGCCAGCGGAGAGTCACCGAGCAGCGGCACAGGGCAAGGACAGGCTCCGGGGACCTGGGGCTTCACGTGGGACATCAAAGCCTCCAGCAGCAGCTGCGGGGGGGGAGGGCTTTGTTCACCACCCCATGACCCCCAGCCCTGCACGGGAAGGAACTGGGGCTTGGCCCTTCCTGCCCCGGCAGGAAGGAAGCAGCGGGTGGGGCCACAGCCCCCAGCCCAGCCCTGCGGTCCCCAAAGCCCTGGGGTGCAGCGCTGCAGGCAGCTCTGGGTCACTCACTCCAAGAAGTGAGAGGCTGCAGAAGGGCCAGGGAAGGGCAACATTGCTGGGGAAGGGGCTGGAGAAGAGGGCTGGGGAGGAGGAGCTGAGGGAGCTGGCAGGGTTGAGCCTGGAGCAGAGGAGGCTGAGGGAGACCTCATTGCTCTCTGCAGCTCCCTGAGAGGAGGCTGCAGCCGGGAGGGGTTGGGCTCTGCTCCCCAGGCTCAGGGGACAGGAGAGGACCTGGCCTGAAATTGTGCCAGGGGAGGCTGAGGTTGGAGAGGAGGCCAAATGTCTTTGCTGGAGGAGTGCTCAGGGCCTGGCAGAGGCTGCCCAGGGAGGTGGTGGAGTCCCCATGGCTGGAGGGGCTGCAGCAAGCTGTGGCCATGGCACCTGGGGCCATGGCTGGGTGGCCATGGGGGGGTTGGGTTGGGGTTGGCCTGGGGCATCTCAGAGGCCTTTGCCAACCCAAACAAGAGAAGAAGAGAGAAGCCTCAGGTCCCAAGGCTGCTCCAGAGGGACACAGAGCTGTGCAGGCACAGAGCCAGGCTGCAGGGCCAGGAGAACCAGGGGCCCCCAGGTGGGGCTGGAGCTGAGCACTGGGGTGGCCCAGGCACAAAGGGACCCTCTGCAGGTACCAGGCACCTTCCCTCAGCACCCAGTCCTTGCCCTGCCCCAGCTCGGCACCCACCTGCCACCTGATCCCCAGAGCAGGGCATGCAGATGCCAGGCTGGCTGCCAAGTCTCCAAGTGTCCCCTGGGGAAACCCAAGAGCCCAGCAGGATCTGCTTACAGCCCCTGCATTATTCAGGGCCCTGAGCAGGACACAGCAAGGCAGAATAGAGCTCCACGCAGCAGGGACAGCACCAGGCTCTGGCCCTCATCTGGGGCTCTGTTTCCACATCACCAGGGATCCTTTGGAGTCACAGCCCAAGGACCCAAGGCAAAGTTCATCATCCGACACCAACCACAGCCTCTCCTGCCTGGAGCCCTGGCAGAGACCAGAGACCAAAGTGCCTTAGGGACAGGCTGGGAGCGTTGGGGCTGTGCAGCCTGGACAGGAGAAGGCTACAGGGAGACCTCAGAGCAGCCTTGCAGGAGCTGAAGGGCTCCAGGAGAGCTGGGGAGGGACTCGGGACAAGGGCTGGGAGGGACAGGCTGAGGCACAAGGACTTTGAGCTGGGAGAGGAGAGACTGAGACTGGAGAGGAGGAAGAGATTGTTGGTAGTGAGGCTGGGGAGACTTTGGCACAGGCTGCCCGGGGAGGCTGTGGCTGTGCCCTGCCTGGAGGTGTTCAGGGCCAGGCTGGATGAGGCCTTGAGCAGCCTGTGCTGGTGGGAGGTGTCCCTGCCCATGGCAGGGGGTTGGACGTGGCTGAGCTTTGAGCTCCCTCCCAACCCAGCCCGTTCTGGGATGGTTCTATGATTGCCTGACAGCCTCACTGCAGCCAGCCCCTGCAGGAGACTCAAGAAGAGCTTTCTGGGCAAGCAGCCTCCACAAGAGGCTGGGCCTGGTGGACAGGGGGATGGCAACAGCCTGCTGGGGGCTGAGGTCTGGCCAGGAGCCACAGCAGTGAGCAATCCTCAACTTCGTGTCCCCCCACTCCAGGTAAGGGAGGAGGGGGCAGCGTGTCCTGCAGCTCTGCACCCTCTGGCATCTCCTCACAGACCTCAAGAGGTGCCCTGATCCCTGCCAGTGCTGCTGCCAGCACAGCTCCATCCCTGGGCTCACCACAAGGTCTGATCCTGGCCGGGGGCAGGTGGAAAGCTTCTCTCCTACCTTTCACAGCTTTCAGCCCTGGCAAAGGCTGCTCTGGGAGGGGCAGGTCAGGGCCATCCGTCCTGATGTGAAGAGCCTCAGCTGGCACCATGCCTGCTGATAGCAGGAACCTCCCAACCCCCTGCATCCTGCCAGCCCAGCCCCTGCCACCTGCTGCAGCCACACTGCCTGCAGGGCCAGGGGCAGGCACAAACCTTTTTTTCCCACCTTGAGCAGGTGCTGCTGGAGGACACCTGGGCAAGGAGCAATGGGTCTCAACTGCAGCACAGGACACCTGGGCAAGGAGCAATGGGTCTCAACTGCAGCACAGGACACCTGGGCAAGGAGCAATGGGTCTCAACTGCAGCACAGGACACCTGGGCAAGGAGCAATGGGTCTCAACTGCAGCACAGGACACCTGGGCAAGGAGCAATGGGTCTCAACTGCAGCACAGGAGGTTCCACCTCAGGATGAGGAACAAATTCTTCCCTGTGAGGGTCCCAGAGCCCTGGAGCAGGCTGTCCAGAGGGGTTGTGGAGTCTCCTGCTCTGGAGCCTTTCCAGCCCCATCTGGATGTGCTCCTGGGTGCCCTGTGCTGGATTCTCTGCCCCTGCTCTGGCAGGGGGTTGGGCTGGAACACCTCCAGAGGTCCTTTCCAACCCTTAACATCTGTGATCTGCCCCAGGCTGTGCAGAACACGCTGCTGCTTCCAGCCAGCACCACTGCAGCCTCAGCTCCCCCTGCACCCCTCACAGAAGCCAGAGCAAGGCACAGGCTGCTGCCCTGCTGCTGCTGCCACTGCCCTGCTGCTGCCCTGCTGCTGCCGCCACTGCCCTGATGCTGTCCTGCTGCTGCTGCCTGCTGCTGCCGCCCTGCTGCTGCTGCCGCTCTGATGCCGCTGCCCTGCTGCTGCCGCCCTGCTGCCGCTGCCACCCTGCTGCTGCCGCTGCCCTGATGCTGCCGCCCTGCTGCTGCCGCCCTGCTGCTGCTGCTGCTCTGCTGCCGCTGCCTTGCTGCCGCTGCTGCCCTGCTGCTGTCCTGCTGCTGCCCTGTTGCTGCCGCTGCTCTGCTCTTGCCACCCTGCTGGTGCTGCAGCCCTGCTGCTGCCGCTGCCCTGCTGCCAATGCCACCCTGCTGCTGCTGCCACCCTGCTGCTGCCCTGCCGCCGCTGCCCTGCTGCTGCCACCCTGCTGCTGCCGCTGCCCTGCTGCTGCCGCCCTGCTGTTGCCACTGCCCTGCTGCTGCCGCACTGCTGCCGCTGCTGCCCTGCCGGTGCTGCCCTGCTGCTGCTGCCGCCCTGCTGCTGCCGCCGCTCTGCTGCTGCCACCCTGCTGCTGCTGCCGCCCTGCTGCTGCCACCCTGCTGCTGCCGCTGCTCTGCTGCTGTCCTGCTGCTGCCACCCTGCTGCTGCTGCCGCCCTGCTGCTGCCGCCCTGCTGCTGCCACCGCTCTGCTGCCGTCCTGCTGCTGCCACCCTGCTGCTGCCGCTGCCGCCCTCCTGCTGCCGCCGCTCTGCTGCCATCCTGCTGCTGCCCTGCTGCTGCCGCCGCTCTGCTGCCATCCTGCCGCTGCCCTGCTGCTGCTGCTGCCGCTGCCGCCCTGCTGCTGCTGCCGCCCTGCTGCCGCTGCTGCCGCCCTGCTGCCGCTGCTGCCGCCCTGCTGCTGCAGCTGCCCTGCTGCTGCCGCTGTGCTGCTGCCGCCGCTGCCGCCCTGCTGCTGCCGCCGCTGCCGCCCTGCTGCTGCCGCCGCTGCCGCCCTGCTGCCGCCGTCCTGCTGCCACTGCCCTGCTGCAGCCGCCCTGCTGCTGCCGCCCTGCTGCTGCCCTGCTGCTGCCGCCCTGCTGCTGCCACCCTGCTGCTGCCGCCCTGCTGCTGCAGCTGCCCTGCTGCTGCCGCTGTGCTGCTGCCCCTGCTGCCGCTGCACTGCCGCCTGCTGCCGCCGTCCTGCTGCCACTGCCCTGCTGCAGCCGCCCTGCTGCTGCCGCCCTGCTGCCGCCCTGCTGCTGCCGCCCTGCTGCTGCCACCCTGCTGCTGCCGCCCTGCTGCTGCCACCGCTCTGCTGCCGTCCTGCTGCTGCCACCCTGCTGCTGCCGCCCTCCTGCTGCCGCCCTCCTGCTGCCGCCGCTCTGCTGCCATCCTGCTGCTGCCCTGCTGCTGCTGCCGCCCTGCTGCTGCCGCCGCTCTGCTGCCATCCTGCCGCTGCCCTGCTGCTGCTGCTGCCACTGCCGCCCTGCTGCTGCTGCCGCCCTGCTGCTGCCGCTGCCACCCTGCTGCCGCTGCTGCCGCCCTGCTGCTGCCGCTGCTGCCGCCCTGCTGCTGCAGCTGCCCTGCTGCTGCCGCTGCTGCCGCCCTGGTGCCGCCGTCCTGCTGCCTCTGCCCTGCTGCAGCCGCCCTGCTGCTGCCGCCCTGCTGCCGTCCTGCTGCTGCCACCCTGCTGCTGCCGCCCTCCTGCTGCCGCCCTCCTGCTGCCACCGCTCTGCTGCCATCCTGCTGCTGCCCTGCTGCTGCCGCTGCTCTGCTGCCATCCTGCCGCTGCCCTGCTGCTGCTGCCGCCCTGCTGCTGCCGCTGCCACCCTGCTGCCGCTGCTGCCGCCCTGCTGCTGCCGCTGCTGCCACCCTGCTGCTGCAGCTGCCCTGCTGCTGCCGCTGCTGCCGCCCTGGTGCCGCCGTCCTGCTGCCTCTGCCCTGCTGCAGCCGCCCTGCTGCTGCCGCCCTGCTGCCGCCCTGCTGCTGCTGCCCTGCTGCTGCTTTCCTGCTGCCGCTGCTGCTGTCCTGCTGCCGCTGCTGCTGTCCTGCTGCTGCCACCGCTGCTGTCCTGCTGCTGCCGCCCCTGCTGCTGCTGTCCTGCTGCTGCCACCCTGATGCCACTGCTGCCGTCCTGCTGCTGCCGCCCTGCTGCCACTGCTGCCGTCCTGCTGCTGCCGCCCTGCTGCCACTGCTGCCGTCCTGCTGCTGCAGGGCGAGGACAGAGTTCTGGCCAGCCTGCTCCATCCTCCTGCTACCCAGCCCAGAGCTGGCAACCAAACATCTCTCCCACTGCACAGCAGAGGCAAGATTCTGCCCCTGGGCTCTGCTCTGCTCAGACCTCACCTCCAGTCCTGCCTCCAGCTCTGGTGTCCCCAGCACAGGAAGGACACAGAGCTGCTGAAGAGAGGCCAGAGGAGGCCACAGAGATGCTCCCAGGGCTGGAGCAGCTCTGCTGTGAGCACAGGCTGAGGGGCTGGGGCTGTGCAGCCTGGAGAAGACTGCAGGGAGCTGCCTGATGGGATCCTGCAGGAAGGCTGCAGAGGAACTTTTCCTGAGCGTGTCCAGAGACAGGAGGAGGAGGAAAGGTTTGAAGCTGAGGCAGAGCAGGGTTAGAGTGGAGCTGAGGAAGTTTTTCAGTACCAGGGTGATGAGACTGGCACAGGCTGCCCAGGGAGGCTGTGGCTGCTTCCTCCCTGGGGGTGTTTGAGGCCAGGCTGGATGAGGCCTTGAGCAGCTGAGTGTAGCTGAGAGGTGTCCCTGCCCATGACAGGGGTTGGAGCAGATGAGCTCTGAGGTCCCTTCCAACCTGAGCCACTCTGATTCTGTGACCCTGAGCACAGCACAAGCAGAGGTTGCCAGGTGGTGGCATCACCATGAAGCAGAGGAGCTGTCAGCGTAGGTGGCAGCAAGCCCCTGAAGTGTGCTCCTCAAGCACCTCAGACTGGGCAGAGCAGAGGCTCTGACTGAACAGCCTCCTCCTGAGGAGAGCATCTGCTCCTGGGGCTGGGCTCTTCTGCCTGGTCTCAGGGGACAGGAGAGGACCTGGCCTGAAACTGTGCCAGGGGAGGCTGAGGTTGGAGAGGAGGCAAAATGTCTTTGCTGGAGGAGTGGTGAGGGCTTGGCAGAGGCTGCCCAGGGAGGTGGTGGAGTCCCAAGCCAGCAGGTTCCTGGGCAAGCTGCCCAAGTCTCACTTGCAAACTGCAGCAGAGGAACTCCTCCCCGTGCCCCTGAGGACTTCTCACCCAGCTCAGCACTCAACCTCACCCCCAAAGGAAGGAGGCTGTGCCCCTGCTGCCCTGCAGCAGCTTCTGCTGCCCCAGCACTGCCTGCTGCTGCACAACCCTGGGACACAGCCCTGGCCCCTCCCAGCTCCACCTCCTGCACCACCAAGGGACCCAGGACTGAGGCCAGGCTCCGCCAACAGCCTCAGCACCTTCCCTTGGCCTCTCCTTCCTGGGGTTTCACAGCCTACCTCTGGGCACCACCAGCAGCCTCAGCACCTTCCCTTGGCCTCTCCTTCCTGGGGTTTCACAGCCTACCTCTGGGCTCCACCAGCAGCCTCAGCACCTTCCCTTGGCCTTTCCCTGCTGGGGTTTCACAGCCTACCTCTGGGCACCACCACCTGCCCAGCAGCTTCAACAGGGGAACTGAGAGGCAGGAGCCTGAAGTCAGCATCACCTCAGCCCTGCCAGACCCCAAGAGGAGGCTGGAGCCAGGTGGGGCTTGGTCTCTTCTTCGTAGCACAAGCGACAGGAAAAGAGGAGAAGGCCTCAAGTTGCTCCAGGGGAGGTCCAGGTTGGCCATGAGGAACAGTTTCTTCCCCCTGAGAGCAGGGGCTGGCAGAGGCTGCCCAGGGCAGTGGTGGAGTCCCCATGCCCAGAGGGGGGACCTGGCAGCACTGGGTCAAGGGCTGGGCTCCATCCTGAAGGTCTTTCCCAGCCACACAAGGCTGTGAGCACAGGGCCAGGCTGGGGCTGCCGGCCTGGGAGGCCAGTTCCAAGGAGCAGCTCCTCAGAGGCAGCCCCAGCAGCAGCAGGGGGCAGGGAGCTGCCCCTGGGACTCGGCCTGAGCCGGCAGAGCTCCCTCCGCTCCCAGGAGCCTCACCGAGCTCCACACAGGGAAAGGCTGCAGAGAGGCCCTGCAGGGACACAGCTGAGGAGCTCAGCGCTGAGGCAGCACAGCTCAGCCCTGAAACCTGGGAGGGGGCTGAAACCTGGGAGGGGTCAGCTCTGCTCCAGGTCACACCTGGGAGGGGTCAGCTCTGCACACCTGGGAGGGTCAGTCACACCTGGGAGGGGTCAGCTCTGCTCCAGGCCACACCTGGGAGGGGTCAGCTCTGCTCCAGGCTACACCTGGGAGGGGTCAGCTCCGCTCCAGGCCACACCTGGGAGGGGTCAGCTCTGCTCCAGGCCACACCTGGGAGGGGTCAGCTCTGCTCCAGGCCACACCTGGGAGGGGTCAGCTCCACTCCAGGCTACACCTGGGTCAGCTCTGCTCCAGGCCACACCTGGGAGGGGTCAGCTCTGCTCCAGGTCACACCTGGGAGGGGTCAGCTCTGCTCCAGGCTACACCTGGGAGGGGTCAGCTCTGCTCCAGGTCACACCTGGGAGGGGTCAGCTCTGCTCCAGGTCACACCTGGGAGGGGTCAGCTCTGCTCCAGGTCACACCTGGGAGGGGTCAGCACTGCTCCAGGTCACACCTGGGAGGGGTCAGCTCTGCTCCAGGCTACACCTGGGAGGGGTCAGCTCTGCTCCAGGCTACACCTGGGAGGGGTCAGCTCTGCTCCAGGTCACACCTGGGAGGGGTCAGCACTGCTCCAGGCTACACCTGGGAGGGGTCAGCTCTGCTCCAGGCTACACCTGGGAGGGGTCAGCTCTGCTCCAGGTCACACCTGGGAGGGGTCAGCACTGCTCCAGGTCACACCTGGGAGGGGTCAGCTCTGCTCCAGGCTACACCTGGGAGGGGTCAGCTCTGCTCCAGGCTACACCTGGGAGGGGTCAGCTCTGCTCCAGGCTACACCTGGGAGGGGTCAGCTCTGCTCCAGGTCACACCTGGGAGGGGTCAGCACTGCTCCAGGTCACACCTGGGAGGGGTCAGCTCTGCTCCAGGCTACACCTGGGAGGGGTCAGCTCTGCTCCAGGCTACACCTGGGAGGGGTCAGCTCTGCTCCAGGTCACACCTGGGAGGGGTCAGCACTGCTCCAGGCTACACCTGGGAGGGGTCAGCTCTGCTCCAGGCTACACCTGGGAGGGGTCAGCTCTGCTCCAGGTCACACCTGGGAGGGGTCAGCACTGCTCCAGGTCACACCTGGGAGGGGTCAGCTCTGCTCCAGGCTACACCTGGGAGGGGTCAGCTCTGCTCCAGGCTACACCTGGGAGGGGTCAGCTCTGCTCCAGGCTACACCTGGGAGGGGTCAGCACTGCTCCAGGTCACACCTGGGAGGGGTCAGCTCTGCTCCAGGTCACACCTGGGAGGGGTCAGCACTGCTCCAGGTCACACCTGGGAGGGGTCAGCACTGCTCCTGCTCCTGACTGTGAGCGAGCATAGTTCTTGATCACTGCTGCTTTGCTTCCTGCTCCTCAAGACTCCACAGCAGTGCACTGCCTCCGGATGCAGCCCTGCAGCCCCTGCAGCAGGGGAAGCAGTTTGGGGACGCCTCCTGCCGCTGTGGGACGCCGGCGGCCGCGGCCGGCTCTGCCCCAGGCCCACAGCCCGGGCCCTGCTGCCACGCCGCAGCCGGAGAAGGGGCTCTGAAAGGAGCATCCCAGGGAGCTCACTTCATAAAAGGTGAATTTTACAACAAAAGTCGCTGCTGTTTACAAAGAGTTTGTGCCTCCCCCTCAGCTCTGCCCGGGGTGGTCCAGAGCTCCGCGCCGCCAGGCCCCGGGGCTCCGTGCCGCCAGGCCCCAGAGCTCCGCGCCACCAGGCCCCGGGGCTCCGCGCCGCCGGCCCGGGCCCGGCCCCCAGCAGCCTCCCGGCGCTCCGCTGCGGCCGCAGCATCCGGCTAGGCTTTGGGGGAGAAGGGGTACTGGGGGTGCCACCAGTCCAGGAGCCTGACGCTGTGCACGGGGTCCAGCACCACCTGCAGCCCCTGCTCGGGCCGAGGCTTCCTGCCGCGGCGCTCCGGCGCGTCCTGGAAGTGCAGCCGCACGCGGCGGTGCCGCAGGTCCGAGCTCACCCCCAGGCTGAACTGCAAGAGAGCAGAGACAGCCCCACGGGCTGCAGCCCAGCACCACCTGCCCCAGCCCAGAACCACCTGCCCCAGCCCAGAACCACCTGCCCCAGCCCACCCCAGCCCCACCTGCCCCAGCCCAGCCCCACGGGCTGCAGCCCAGCCCCACCTGCCCCAGCCCAGCCCCACCTGCCTCAGCCCAGAACCACCTGCCCCAGCCCAGCCCCATGGGCTGCAGCCCAGCACCACCTGCCCCAGCCCAGCACCACCTGTCCCAGCCCCTGCTCCCTCCTAGCCCCAGCCCAGCCCCACAGGCTGCAGGCCA
This sequence comes from Picus viridis, assembly GCA_033816785.1. Classification (NCBI taxonomy): domain Eukaryota; kingdom Metazoa; phylum Chordata; class Aves; order Piciformes; family Picidae; genus Picus; species Picus viridis. Next base: position 8,108,378 of record CM066602.1, read on the forward strand.
GCCCCTGCTCCCTCCTGGCCCCAGCCCCTGCTCCCTCCTGCCCCCAGCCCCTGCTCCCTCCTGGCCCTGCTCCCTCCTGCCCACCCTCAGCAGTTCTGAGGCTCTGGCTGCATCTGCTGCACCAAGCAGGGCAGAGCTGATGGGAAGGCAGAAGCTAAACTGAGGACATCCTCAGCATTTAGTGGCTGCTCTGTGGCCTTGGAGTCTCTTCCACTCTAAAGGCTTTCCTGGCTCTGCTCTGTGACCCCCTCTGATCATCCACCTCAAGAGCCCTGCAGGGGGCTTGCTGCTGCAGCAGAGTGGTTCACACAGCACCCGGGGGGGGCCTCTGCCTCTGCTGGCAGCAGGCAGAGAGCTGAGCTGGCAGGGCAGTGAGGCACTCACCAAGGTGAATGTCATGCCCATGACTATTGGCACGAAGATGAAGTTGAAGGTGGTGATCTGCAGCAGGCAGCAGTCCTGGTCTGGGTTGGTGTGGACCTCCTCATACTGGCTGGGGGGCTGAAGGCCTTTGCAACATTTGCTCTTACATCTGGGAGACTGAAAAGAAAAGAGAGACCTCCTCAGCTGCCCAGGGACCAGGGCTGCTGCCCAGGGCGGGCAGGAGCTGCTCCTCATCCCCTTCCCACAGCAGTGGCCACGGCCTGACTTAACACCAGGGAATCACAGGATGGGAGGGGCTCGAAGGGACCCCTCCCCAGGGGCTGGAAGGGACCCCACTGGGGGCTGGAAGGGACCCCCCCCCAGGGGCTGGAAGGGACCCCCCCCCCAGGGGCTGGAAGGGACCCCCCCCAGGGCTGGAAAGGACCTCCCAGGGGCTGGAAGGGACCCTCCCCAGGGGCTGGAAGGGACCCTAAGGTGTGGCCTCAGCAGTGCTGAGCACAGGGCAGGATGACTTCCCTGCTGCTGCTGGCCACACTGCTCCTGCTGCAGACCAGGATGCCCTTGGCCTTCTTGGCCCCTGGGCACACTGCTGGCTCCTGTTCAGCTGCTTCTCCACCACTCCCCCCAGGTCCCTCTCTGCCTGGCTGCTCTCAGCCACTCTGCCCCCAGCCTGTGGCACTGCCTGGGGTTGCTGTGGCCAAGGTGCAGCCCCTGGCACTTGGACTTGTTGAATGCCATCATGTTGGCCTCTGCCCATCTGCCCACCCTGGCAAGGTCCCTCTGCAGAGCCCTTCTGCCCTCTAACAGCTCCACTCCTGCCCCCAGCTTCTTTCCAGTGCAGCAAGAAGCTCCAGGCCCTGGTCTGTTTGTGCACTGGCAGCACACAGGCTGGGCTCTGGCAGCGCTCAGGAGTGATGACCACTTGGACTTGAGCATCTTAAAGGTCTTTCCCAGCCTCAAGCATGTTGCAGCTGTACAACTTTCTGCCAGCCCAAAGGGTCAGCCTTGGGGCAACAAAGGATCCACCTCTGAGAGTGGAGACAGGAGCCCAAAGGGGCAACAGCAATCCCTGCCAGGCTGCCCCATGCCTTGGCAGCCCAGGCTGAGCCCTGAGTGCTGCTGCAGAGCTTCTTTGGCTCCTCAGGGGAGTCAGTGGTTCCCTTTCTTTCCTGAGCACAGCAAGTTTCCAGCTTCCTTCCCACCCTCCCCAGCCCCAGGTACAACTCCTCACTGCCCCACAGGCAGCCCCAGCCCCTGCTGCCCCTGCCCTACCTGCTTTTTGAACTTGAAGTTGAATTCCCACATTGCTTCTTGTCTGTTGCCTTGGATCTTCTTGCACCAGAAAAGCAGACACTGAGGTGGAGAGAGAAAGACAAACCCAGGAACACAGCTGGGAAACCCTTGCAGGCACCACTGGAAGAAGCTTTGAGCACAGCTGGAAAGCTGCCAGCTGCAAACAGCAGCAGAGAGGAGCAGGGAGGAGGCAGCTGCTCCAAGCAGCTGTGCTCAGGGGAGACAGGCAGCAGCCTGGACCCCCAGCTCCAAGCTACCCAACTGCTCCTGCAGCTGGGAGCCACTGACCACAGACCCACTGCATGGAGACCTCCCCAGCTCATCCAGTCCAAGCCCTGCAGCCAGCAGGGACATCCTCCACCAGATCAGGTTGCTCAGAGCCCTGTGGATCCTCAGCCCAGAGGTCCAGGACATGCACAGGAGAGCAGCAGAAGCTGCAGCCAAATGCAGCCCCAGCTGGGATGTGGGGAGGGCAGGAGGCTCAGAGAATGCTTTGGGCTAGAAGGGACCTTCAAGATCAGCCAGTTCCAAGCCCCTGCCGTGCCCAGGGACACCTCCCACCGGCACAGCTGGCTCCAGGCCTCATCCAGCCTGGCCTCCAACACCTGCAGGCTCCCTGCTCATCCCCAGCCCCCTGGGCAGGCTGGTGCAGTGTGAGGAGCTCTCCAGGAGGTTCAGAGCAGGAGCTGTTTGCAGGCCATGTAGCCACCCCACAGAGCCCTCCTGCCCTGCAGCCTCTCTCTGCACTTCTCCCTTCCCCAGCTTGGGCTTTTTCTAAGGTGTGCCCAAGAATCTCCTCCTCAGAGGAGCCTCTGACTGCTTATCCTGTCCTCTCCTGGCCAGCTTTGGGCACCTGCTGGGATGCTGGAGGCTTCAGCTTCAGAGAGGACCTCCTGGCCTTGCCCTCAGCGGTGTGAACCGTGGGGGTTGGCCACAGGGAGAGCTTTCTGGAGGCTGTTCCTCGTGGCTTGCAGGGAAGAACCTCCTGGGGGTGCAGCCATAGCATCACAGAATGCTCTGGGCTGGAAGGGAGCTCCAAAGCTCCTCCAGTCCAACCCCTCTGCACCCAGCAGGGACATCCTCCATTGGAGCAGGCTGCCCAGAGCCCTCTCCAGCCTCACCTGGAAGATCTCCAGGGCTGGAGCCTCAACCCCCTCCCTGGGCAACCTGCTGCAGTGTTCCAGCAACCTCCTGGGGCAGAACTTGTTCCTCACATCCAATCTCAAGCTGCTCTGCTCTGGTTTGCAGCCATTGCCCCTGGGCCTGTCCCTGCAGGCCTTTGGGAACAGTCTCTCTCCATCCTTCCTGTAGCCCCTTCAGGTACTGGAAGGCTGCTATTTGGTCTCCCTGGAGCCTTCTCTTCTCCAGGCTGAACACCCCCAGCTCCCTCAGCCTGGCTCCATAGCAGAGCTGCTCCAACCCCCTGGGCATTCTCATGGCCTCCTCTGGACCCTCTCCATCAGGTCCAGACCCTTCCTCTCCTGAGGGCTCCAGCCCTGCACACAGCCCTGCAGGAGAGGGCTCAGCAGAGCAGAGGCAGAATGTCCTCTGTGGCTCTGCTGGCAGCACTGCTTTGGATGCAGCCCAGGCTGTGCTTGCCTCCTGTGCTGCAGTCTCACCCTGCCTGCTGCTGTCCAGCTTCTCCCCCACCAGCACCCCCAAGGCCTTTGCCTCAGGGCTGCTCTCTTACTCCCTCCTCCCCCAGCCTGTACTGACAGTGAGGGTTGCTCCAGCCCAGGTGCAGAGCCCTGCCCTGGCTCTGCTTGAAGCTCAGGAGGTTCCCCTGGGCACCACCTCTGCAGCCTGCCCAGGTCCCTCTGGATGCCCTCCTGTCCCTCTGGCACCACACAGCTCGGTGCCATCTGCACACTGCTGCTGCTGCAGTCAGGCTCTGTGGCTCTGTCACTGATACTAACATTCAACAGCACAGGTCCCAGGATGGAGCCCTGAGGGACACCTCTGTCACTGCTCTCCAGCTGGACTTCAAGCCCTTGAGCAGCACCCTCTGGCTGCAAGCATCCAGCCAGTTCCTTACCCACTGAACAGCCAGCACATCCATCTGCCCCCAGGCTGGTGAGCAGGATGCTGTGGGGTACTCTGCCCAAGGCCCTGCAGCAGCCCAGACAGATCACACCCAGAGGCTGTCCCTTACCTACTGACAGAGTCACTCTGTCACAGACGGCCACCAGGTGATGTGCTGTTACAGAACTACCCCTGGTGCAAGCTGTCCTCTTCCCCAGGCAGGGGGAGTGGCACAGTCACCCCCTGCCCCCCCGCCCCAGGAGCTCCCTTTAAACCAGACTCCAAAGTGAGGAAGGACTGCAACCAGAGCAAGGATCAAGAGGAGAGAACCCAAGGGGAAAGGCAAGGATGGATCCATGAGCTGTGAGGTGACAGATGAGGAAGTCTCTAAGCCACTGTGGGGTCAAAAGAAGGTCCTGACATCACCAGCCACTGACTGCCACATGTCACAGCAGAAAAGCACTGCCTGGTCCAGCTCCAGTCCCTCTGCAAATGGAGATGAGGACAGGGCCTCAAAGAGCACCAGAGGCAGCCAGTGCTGCCCTCCCACACAGGCAGCCACCAGCAGCCCTCCAGTTCCACCCAGCTCCTGCTGTGTGGTCCCCAGGACCCACCCCAGCATGCAGCACTCGGTCCAGAGCAGGAGCCTCAGCAGAGCTCCAGGATGAAGGAACTCAATGCCCTGCCCAGCAGTGAGCAGAAGCCAGCAGCCTTGGCCAGCCAAGAGCAGAAGCTGGCAGGTCCAGCAGCCAGCCCTGGGAGTGCTGGCACAGCACAGGTGCCAGCCCCAGCTGGGTTCATCACAGCGGTGCCAGCAGGAAGCACCAGCTGGACAAAGGCCCTTCCACAGCCCCTCCCACGCCCAGAGGGCCTGCCTGGGCTGCAGGGGGGATTCAATTGCGGGACGGGGCGAGGCCAAGTGAAACAAAGCCAGAGAGCAGCTCCCACCAGGGGGCTCTGCAAGCAGAGCCCAGGGAAGGCCAGGGGCCCCTCGGCTTCAACTCTGACTCGCTCAGGCCCACAAGGAGAGCCCCTACAGGACCTTCACCTCAACAACACAGCTGGGTGGAGCCAGAGCTCAGGAGCATGCATCAGGCAAACTCCACCCGGGGGGAGGTGGCTCTCGGGTTGAGTTTTCCCTCCAACCACAAAAAGCTTCTCCAGACCTTCACTGGCTCGGGAGAGCAGCAGCAGCTCCTGGGTTTAACTGCACCACGGGCTGGCCACCTGCAGGGGCAGCCTGGGGGCTGGCAGCTGCTTGGGGGATGTGGCAAGTAGTGAAGCACAAAGGTCAGTACCTCCTAAGGGGCAGAGGATGTCGTCCAGGGTCTGCCGTCCTGTCCTGCCCTTCCCTTCGGAGGCGCCGCGGGGCCGGCTCCGCCCAAATTAAGGGGGTGTCTTTAAAGGGCAAACACTCCTGCTGCCACCATAAGGGCTCCAGTGTCCCACACAAGCTAGGCTAGGGAAAGAAAACAGGGAATTAAAGAGGAGAAGCCGGAGTTTGGTCACACCTGGGCCCGGGGGCTCGCCACACGCGGCTGGGGGCGGCCGCCCGCGCTGGCCGCCGAGGGAAGCCCAGAGCCTGGGGGGAGGCAGCCACGGCCCCTGCCCCATCCCCCCGGCACCAGCAGCACAGGGGAGCCCTGCAGCGCCCCAGCAGGGCGAGGCCAGGCCCGGGGGGGGTTAGGTCAAACACCTGCTGCCCTCACCAGGCCTCCTCGCTGTTTAATTTCCTCTTTCCCAGGCTGGGGACCAGAAGCCTGAGCCTGAAGCACCTTCCTCAGGCTGGCAGGAGAGGAGCAGCACTAGCAGTGGGCACCAAAGCCATTATGATGTCAACAGGAGCACTTCCCCAACACCCACCCTGCCAGCAGCCCCACAGGCCCTGCAGCCCCTGCAGCCCCTCAGGCCCTGCAGCCCCTCAGTCCTGCAGCCCCAGGTCCTGCAGCCCCTCAGCCAGCTCCGGGCAGTGGCACCAGGCTACAACCACAAGGACCAAGGTTAGCTTTGGGCCTCCTCCAGCTGTTTTGCTCGTGCAGGAAGCCGATCCCCACGGCAGGGGCTGGGGCTGGGGCTGGGGAGGAGAACGAAGAGCTCTGGCTGCCGAGGCTCAGGCAGAGCTGTGCTGTGCTCCTGCCCTGCAGCACCACCTGCCTGCGTTAGGTACCCCTGGGTGGTCCCCAGGACATCTTCCTGCAGTGTCCACTGGGCAGAAGGGAGGGAATGGCACCCCCAGAGATGAGCCTGCTCTGCTCTGCAAGGAAAAGGAAGCACAGCTCTTGGACCAAATCCACTTCAGTCTGGCTCCAAGCAACCTGACTTAGGATTCGGAGGGTGGAGAACCCTCACTGCTGCTCAAGCTGCCCCCGAAGTCTCAGCCAGTTGCAAGGTACATCCAAACACAGAGTTAATGGTCAGCAGCAGGGAGAGGAATGGAGCTGGGCCAGCAAAGGCAGCTGCCTGCCCACACCAGAGGCAAGCCCCTCACAGCCCAACACAAGCAGACATTTGCCATGCTGACACCTCATCCCCCTCCCTCACCCAGACACAGGGAGCATGGAACCTACAGGAGCAGAGCACGAAAGGACTTCCTTTCAGGGGCCACCAGGGGCACTTCTGACCTCTCCAGATGGAGAAGAGATTTGTCCTGGCATCCAGCATCAGAACCAAGCAGAAGATAGACAAAGCTGATCCTGCTGCAACCTCCTTCAGCACCGAACTTGCAGCAGAAGAGAGGAAGAGCTGCAGACGTCCCTGGCAAGCCAGGGAGACCTGTGATTCAATTTGCCACCCACTGAGGCCTTTCTGCTGATTCCACAGGTGCTGTGGTGGGACACAGGCAGAAACTACCCAGAGGAGCAGCTGGAATCCTCTGCAGTGGCAACTACACAGGGACAAGTAGCCAGCACACTGCTAGAGGTCACTGCTCAGGGCCAGCAGTCACCCCACACCCAAGCTAAACATCACAGAACCACAGAATGGGTTTGGGTTGGAAGGGAGCTCAAAGCTCAGCCAGCGTCCAACCCCCTGCCGTGGGCAGGGACCCCTCCCACCAGCACAGCTTGCTCAGGGCCTCATCCAGCCTGGCCCTGAACACCTCCAGGCAGGGCACAGCCCCAGCCTCCCTGGGCAGCCTGTGCCAGAGTCTCCCCAGCCTCACTCCCAACAATCTCTTCCTCCTCTCCACTCTCAGTCTCCCCTCTCCCAGCTCAAAGCCATTGTCTCTCAGCCTGTCCCTCCCAGCCCTTGTCCCAAGTCCCTCCCCAGCTCTCCTGGAGCCCTTCAGGTGCTGGAGGGCTGCTCTGAGGTCTCCCTGGAGCCTTCTCCCTGGATGCCCTGAGGATAGAGGGCAGGATCCCCTCTCTCCAGCTCTGGCAATGGCCTATTGCTGGCTCCTGCTCAGCACCCCCAGGTCCTTCCCTGCAGGGCTGCTCTCAGCATCCTTTGCTTTGATTCACACAACACAACCCAGGCCAGGAGGTCTCCCTGGAGCCTTCTCCCCTCCAGGCTGCCCAGCCCCCAACCCTCCCAGCCTGGCCCCACAGGGGAGGTTCTGCAGCCTCTGCTCATCTCTGTGGCCTCCTCCGGAGCCTCTCCAGCAGCTCCATCCAGGTCCTCCTTGTGCTGGGACCCCCAGAGCTGGAGGCAGTGCTGGAGGTGGGGGCTGAGCAGAGCAGAAGGGGCAGAATCCCCTCTCCCAGCTCTCTCCCTCATCCTGTCCCTCCCAACCCACGTCCACAGCCCCTCCCCAGCTCCCCTGGAGCCCCTTCAGGCACCGCGAGGCTGCCCTGAGCTCTGCCTCGCCGCCGGAGGGCAACTTCCCTTTGTCCTCCGGGGAGAGGAAGAGGAGCAGCAGAAAGGAGCAAGGCTGAGGGCCGTGCTGCTGGGTGTGTGCACTTACTCTGGAGTTGCTTAAAGTGCTGGGGGTGGTGTCAGGGAGGGCAGGGCTGCTGGCCAGGCGGGAGGCGAAGGGCTCGTACATGTGGTAGAGCGAGCGGATGACGCAGGCCCGCAGGCAGCGCAGCTTCGCCATCGACTCCGGCCGCAGGCGCAGCGGCAGGCAGGCGTCCAGGCTGTAGTGCCTGCAAAGCCGAGCACAGAGCCAGCTCACAGCCCAGCAGCACAGCTGACGGCAGGAACCTCGACACGGCGGCACGCAGACAGCGGCACGGATGCACCCAACCAGCCCGGAAGAGGCCTTCGAGATCGCCGCGTCCGGCCCGCCCCACCCGAGCGACGGACCCGCGGCACCGAGCCCCAGCGGGCCCCCCGGCACCTCCAGGGATGGGGACTCCACCACCTCCCCAGGCAGCACATCCCAGGGGCTTCTTCCTGACAGCCAGCCTAAACCTCCCCTGGCGCAGCTTGAGACTGTGTCCTCTTGTTCTGGTGCTGGCTGCTTGGGAGAAGGGACCAATCCCCACCTGGCTGCAACCTGGGACCTGGCACCAGGCTTGGTCAGCATCTCTGTGGGTGCCATGGACAGTGGCATCGAGTTTGCTGATGACACCAAGCTGTGTGGTGCTGCTGACAGCTGGAGGGAAGGGATCCATCCAGAGGGACCTGGACAGGCTGGAAGGAAGGGATCCATCCAGAGGGACCTGGACAGGCTGGAGGGAAGGGATCCATCCAGAGGGACCTGGACAGGCTGGAGAGGTGGGCACAAGCCAACCTCAGGAGCTTCTACAAGACCAAGGGCAGGGTCCTGCAGCTGGGTGGAGCCAACCCCAGGCACAAATGCAGGCTGGGCAGGGACTGGCTGGAGAGCAGCCCTGAGGAGAGAGCCTTGGGGGTGCTGGGGGAGGAGAAGCTCACCAGGAGCTCTCAGTGTGCACTTGCAGCCCGGAAAGCCAACCAGAGCCTGGGCTGCAGCAGCAGAAGTGTGGCCAGCAGGGCAAGGGAGGGGATTCTGCCCCTCTGCTCAGCCCTGGGGAGACCCCACCTGGAGTACTGCCTCGTTCTGGAGCCCCTATGCCAAGAGGGATCTGGAGGGGCTGGAAGGTGTCCAGAGCAGGGCCAGGAGGAGGAGCAGAGGGCTGGAGCACCTCTCCTGTGAGGACAGACTGAGGGAGTTGGGGCTGTTCAGGCTGGAGAAGAGAAGGCTCCCAGGTGACCTCACTGTGGCCTTCCAGGATCTGAAGGGGGCTGCAGGAAGGCTGGGGAGGGACTGCTCAGGCTCTCAGGGAGTGATAGGACTAGGGGGAATGGCCTGAAGCTGGAGGTGGGGAGATTGAGGCTGGAGGGGAGGAGGAAGTTCTTCCCCATGAGAGTGGTGAAGCCCTGGAATGGGTTGTGCAGGGAGGTGGTTGAGGCCCCGTCCCTGGAGGGGTTTAAGCCCAGGCTGGATGAGGCTGTGGGCAGCCTGATCTAGTGTGGGGTGTCCCTGCCCATGGCAGGGGGTTGGAACCAGATGATCCTTGTGGTCCCTCCCAACCCTGACTGATACTATGATACTACTATGAACCTCCCTTCAGGGAGCTGTAGAGAGCAATGAGGTCTCCCCTGAGCCTCCTCCTCTCCAGGCTCAGCACCCCCAGCTCCCTCAGCCTCTCCTCCCAGGGCTGTGCTCAAGGCCTCTCCCCAGCCTTGTTGCCCTTCTCTGGACACCTTCAAGTCTCTCAATGTCCTTCCTAACCTGAGGAGCCCAGAACTGGACACAGGACTCAAGGTGTGGCCTAACCAATGCAGAGCACAGGGGTACAATGACCTCTCTGCTCCTGCTGGCCACACTCTTCCTGCTGCAGGCCAGGATGCCATTGGCCCTCTTGGCTGCCTGGGCACACTGCAGGCTCATGTTCAGCCTACCATCAACCAGCACCCCCAGGTCCCTCTCTGCCTGGCTGCTCTCAGCCACTCTGCCCCCAGCCTGTAGCACTGCCTGGGGTTGCTGTGGCCAATGTGCAGAACCTGGCACTTGGATGTGTTCAGTCTCATGCCCTTGGCCTCTGCCCATGCAACCACAACAGCCTCAAGCTGTGCCAGGGGAGGTTTAGGCTGGAGGTGAGGAGAAAGTTCTTCACTAAGAGAGTTGTTGGCCCTTGGGATGTGCTGCCCAGGGAGGTGCTGGAGTCACCATCCCTGGAGGGGTTCCAGAGGGGACTGGATGTGGCACTTGGAGCCATGGTTGAGTCAGGAGGTCTGTGGTGACAGCTTGGACTTGATGATCTTTGAGGTCTCTTCCAAGCTTGGTGATTCTGTGATACTGTACCACAGACCCCCCCAGAGCACAGCTGAGAAGCACTGAGCACCTGGCTGCTCAGGGAATCATGGAACTATAAATCATAGAATCACAGACTCTGCCCCTCTGCTCCACTCTGCTGAGACCACAGCTGCAGCTCTGGGTCCAGCTCTGGAGCCTCTGTGCCAGGAAGGCTCTGGAGGGGCTGGAAGGTGTCCAGAGCAGGGCCAGGAGGAGGAGCAGAGGGCTGGAGCTGCTCTGCTCTGCAGACAGCCTGAGAGAGTTGGGGCTGTGCAGGCTGGAGAGGAGAAGGCTCCCAGGAGACCTCATTGTGGCCTCCCAGGAGCTGCAGGGGGCTGCAGGAAAGCTGGGGAGGGACTTTGGAAAGGGTCAGGGAGGGATAGGACTGGGGGGGTGGAGCAGATCTAGAAGTGGGGAGATGGAGCTTGGCTGTGAGGAAGAAGTTGTTGCCCAGGAGGGTGGTGAGAGCCTGGCACAGGCTGCCCAGGGAGGTGGTGGCAGCCTCCTGCCTGGAGGTGTTTGCAGCCAGGCTGGAGGTGGCTGTGGTGTGAGGTGTCCCTGCCCAGGGCAGGGGTTGGAGCTGGCTGAGCCTTGAGCTCCCTTCCAGCCCTGACAGCTCTGTGACTCTGTGATTCTATAATCACAGAACCAGAGAAATTTTGCCTATTAACCACAGCTGGGGTGAGCTCTGCATGGCTGACCACAGAACCACAGAATGCTCTGGGCTGGAAGGGAGCTCCAAAGCTCCTCCAGTCCAACCCCTGCACTCAGCAGGGACATCCTCCACTGGAGCAGGCTGCCCAGAGCCCTCTCCAGCCTCACCTGGAAGATCTCCAGCGCTGGAGCCTCAACCACCTCCCTGGGCAACCTGTTCCTGTGTTCCACCACCCTCCTGGTGCAGAACTTGTTCCTCTCATCCAAGCTAACTCTGCTCTGCTCTCATTTCAAGCCATTGTCCCTTGTCCTGTCACTCCCAGCCCTTGTCAAGAGTCCCTGCCCAGCTCTCCTGGAGCCCCTTGGCTGCTCTATGCCAGCAGGGACATCCTCCACTGGAGCAGGCTGCCCAGAGCCCTCTCCAGCCTCACCTGGAAGATCTCCAGGCATGAAGCCTCAACCCCCTCCCTGGGCAACCTGCTGCAGTGTTCCAGCAGCCTCCTGGGGCAGAACTTGTTCCTCACATCCAATCTCAAGCTGCTCTGCTCTGGTTTGCAGCCATTGCCCCTGGGCCTGTCCCTGCAGGCCTTTGGGAACAGTCTCTCTCCATCCTTCCTGTAGCCCTCTTCAGGTACTGAAAGGTCACTATTTGGTCTCCCTGGAGCCTTCTCTTCTCCAGGCTGAACACCCCCAGCTCCCTCAGTCTGTGCTCACAGCAGAGCTGCTCCAAGCCCCTGATTGTTTTTGTGGCCTCCTCTGGACCCTCTCCATCAGCTCTGTGTCCTTCCTGTATTGAGGGCTCCAGCCCTGCACACAGCAATGGCCTCCTGGGCTGCCAGCTCACACTGTCAGAGGAGCTCTGCTCAGCTCTGGGGGTTGCAAGAGGGTTGTATGGAATCTTGTGATGGTCTCAGAGACTCTACCCACATCAGGCTGGTGTCCTGCTCAGCCAGGAGCACATCCTGCTGCCACTCCCCAGCAACTCCCTGCAGACAGCTTGCCCAGAGGGACCACACAGAGGGGATGTGATCAGAGAACCACTGAACTGTTGAGGTTGGAAGGGACCTTGGACATCAGCAAGTCCAACCTCTCACCCAGGGCTCCCACCACTGCCACTACAGCAGCTCCCTCAGCACCACACTCACATAGATTTTAGACCCCTCCAAGGATAGTGACCTCACCACCTCCCTGGGCAGCCTGTTCCAGGGCCTCAGAACCCCTGCTGGGAAGGAATTTGTGCTAACATCCGAGCTGAACCTCCCCTGGCACAGCCTGAGGCCATTTCCCCTTGTCCTCTCGCTTGTTGCATGTCAGGAGAGCCCAACCCCCACCTGGCTCCAGCCTCCCCTCAGGGACTTGTAGAGAGCAATGAGGTCTCCCCTCAGCCTCCTCCACCCCAGCTCCCTCACTCATTCCTCACAGGACCTGAAGCATTTGGAGAGGAAGCAACACCTCACTACTGACAGGTGCCAGCAGTGCCCCTGCTGTGGGGCCCACAGCCCCCACACCGCCCCTGCAGCTTAAAGGACCCCCCAGGCCCTTCTGCATTTAAGGGCCATGGTTTAGCACCACATCATTGAACCAAATGATGGCTGGGCTCAAAGAGCTCATTCTCTTGACAGGAGGCTGCACTGAGCTGGGGGTTGGGCTCTGCTCCCCAGTCTAAGGGGACAGAGGGAGAGGAACTGGCCTGAAACTGTGCCAGGGGAGGCTGAGGCTGGAGAGGAGGCCAAATGTCTTTGCTGGAGGAGTGCTCAGGGCCTGGCAGAGGCTGCCCAGGGAGGTGGTGGAGTCCCCATGGCTGGAGGGGTTGCAGAAAGCTGTGGCCATGGCACCTGGGGCCATGGGGGGGTTGGGTTGGGGTTGGCCTGGATGCTCCCAGAGGGCTCTTCCTACCCCAATGATCCTGTGATTCTGTGTTGGCTGCAGGGTGCCCAAAGAGCTGCAGATCCCTGCAGGGTCTCAAGGACTCTGCTGCCCTCCTGCAGCCTCAGCATCTGAATGCCTGCACTCAGGGCTCCTCCTGTGACCAGGTGCCAAAGGAGACTCTGCTTGGGAAGCTGACACTACAGCACAGGGCTGAGGATGGCCACAGCTCTGCCCTCCTGCTGCTTGTGCCTCCTGGGCAGTGACATGGAAGGGAAATGCTGTGTCCTGAGGCACAGTGCAGGCAGCACACAGGAGGGCAGAGGGAGTTGTTTCAAGGCTTCAGCACCTCCCTGCCCTCCTTCTCCTGCTTTATTTATAACTCACTTCTGCCCCTGAGGCAGCTCCAGAATGCTTTTGTTTCTCTCAGGTCACTGCAATTACAGGCAGGTGACCAGGATCAAAGCTGGAGGCAGGGCAAGCTCTGTGCCAGTGATGTTTGCTGTCAGGCAGCTGAGGGCAGTGACCCTCTGCAAGCCCTCTGCACACAAAGCAGAGCTACACCCAGGGGCAGGGTGGCCATGGCAAGCAGAGCAGCTCCTGAGGCCTGGAAGCACACAAGAACAGGCCACATGGATCCACTGCCAGATCCAGGGCAGATGCCACAGCCCCCTGCCAAACAAGGGCACCCTGGGACCCTTCCAGCCTGGGCTGGGGGCTGGACAGGGCCTGCAGTTTGTACCACAGAATCCCCAGAGCCCAGCATGGCTGGGCTGGACCTCTGGAGCTCACCCAGTCCAAGCCCCTGCCCCAGCAGGGCTCCCCCAGCAGCTTGCCCAGGGGCACAGTGCCCGGGGGTTGGAAGCTCTCCACCCCAGCAGACTCCACAACCTCTCTGGGCAGCCTGCTCCAGGCTCCAGCAGCCTCACCCCAAACGACTTTCTCCTCCTGCTCAGCTCCAACCTCCTGCCTGACCCTCTGTGCCCCTTGGCCTGGCCCTGGGCACCGCTCAGCAGAGCCTGGCCCCAGCCTCTTGCCCCCACAGCTCCTTCAGCTCTTGCTGAGCATTGCTCAGCTGCCCTCTGGGGCTGCTCTGCTCCAGGCTCTCAGCCCCAGGGCTCTCAGCCTCTGCTCCTCCCAGAGCTGCTCCAGGCCCCTCAGCAGCTTCCCAGCCTGCCCTGGACTCTCTGCAGCACTTCTCTGTCCCTCCTGACCTGGACCCAGGGCTCCAGCTGTGGCCTGGCTGGGGCAGAGCAGAGGGGCAGTAGAACCTCTCCTGTCCTGCTGGCCACACTCTTCTCCACAGAACCTTACTGAAGCTGGGCAGTGATGAAGACAGGCAAAAGCTGCAGGCTCTGCACTCTCACCTCCTGTAGAGCCTGGTCCAGAAGGCAGCAGTGCAGGTCACAGTCCAGGCCTTCTTGCAGATCAGGGAGAAGCGGACGATGTCCTCGGGCCGGATGTAGGAAGCCAACAGGAGCCAAACATCGATGGGGTACTCCTCTCCACCACCCCCATCAGGGCTTTCTGGGAGCAAGAGAGGAACATCAGGCCACTGAAGAACCCCCAGCAAGTGCTGGCAGCACAGGGCAAGCAGCTGCAGTGTGCCCACACACACACACAGCCAGCCCAGCGAGCCCAAGACAGGTCAACTTAACCAATGTTCATCAATAGCTGAGGGCTGGAGGCCAAGAGGCAGGGGCCAGGATCTGCTCAGCTGCACCCTGGGACAGGCCAAGGGACAATGGATATAGCCTCCAGCACAGGAGGTTCCTCCTCACCCTTCACTGTGAGGGTCACAGAAGCCTCAGAGGGGCAAGCAGGGGCCAGGATCTGCTCAGCTGCACCCTGGGACAGGCCAAGGGACAATGGATGTAGCCTCCAGCACAGGAGGTTCCTCCTCACCCTTCACTGTGAGGGTCACAGAGCCTCAGAGGGGCAAGCAGGGGCCAGGCTCTGCTCAGTGGTGCCCAGGGACAGGACAAGAAGCAGTGGCCACAAACTGGGACCCAGGAGGCTCCACCTCAACAGGAGGAGAAACTTCTTGGGGGTGAGGCTGCTGGAGCCTGGAGCAGGCTGCCCAGAGAGGTTGTGGAGCCTCCTGCCCTGGAGCCTTTCAACCCTCACCTGCCCTCCTCCAGCTCTGGGGACTTTCCAGCCCCTCCTGGGTGTGTTCTGTGTGCCCTGTGCTGGAGTCCATGCTCCTGCTCTGGCAGGGGGCTTGGCCTTGACGACCTTAGGAGGTCCCTTCCAACCCCTGACATCTGTGAGCCTCTGAACTCCATGACCACTGCTACCCCTTTCCACCAGCAGGAACCACACAGCACCACTGCTCTTGTGCTCTGCTGGCTGCATGGAACCCAGCTGCACTGCCCTCAGCAGCAGGCAGGCTGCTAGAGGGAAAGAGCCATTCAGGCTGGAAGGGTTCCCTGGAGGCCTCAGGTCCAAGGAGACTGAGATCATGTTGGTCAGGATCTCCTTCAGGCAAGCTCTGACTGCATGCAGGGGTGGGAGATCCCGCAGCCTTGCTGCAGCCTCTGCCAAAGCTTTCACAGCTGCAAAGCAGCACTGAAGTGGAGCAGTGAGAACTGGATGGCAAATAAGAACCTGAGGTAAAGCAGGGCCAGGCTCAGCCATGGCCATGGAGGGTGGCTGTCAAGAAGGTGGAGAGTCCCTTCTGTCAAGGAGTCCCATGCAGGAGCCAAGGGGCCAAGTGCCTGCTGGGGACATCCCCACTGCACTGCAGCAGCAAATGTTTCCCCAGGAGCAGGCAGAGGCTGGAATCAGCTCCCAGGGGCAGTGGTGGATTCCCTGCACAGCTTTCAGCCTCAGCCTGCCAGGCTGCAGCTCCCTGCAGCTCCACCATCCCCTGCAAAGCTTGGCCCAGGTGAGCCTGGGGGCCCTCCCAGCCTGGCCCTCTGGGCTTCTGTTCAGCCAGGAGAAGAGAAGGCTGCAGGGAGACCTTCTGGCCTAGGTTGTGTTGTTTGAATCAAAGCAAAGGATGCTGAGAGCAGCCCTGCAGGGAAGGACCTGGGGGTGCTGAGCAGGGAGCCAGCAATGGGCACTGGCAGCCCAGAAGGCCAATGGCAGCTGTGCTGCCATTGACCTTCTGGGCTGCCAGTGCCCATTGCCAGAGCTGGAAAGAGGGGATCCTGCCCTGAAGGGCTCCAAGAGAGCTGGGGAGGGACTTGGGACAAGGCTGGGAGTGCCAGGCTGAGGGACAATGGCTTTGAGCTGGGAGAGGAGAGACTGAGACTGGAGAGGAGTAGTGAGGCTGGGGAGACTCTGGCACAGGCTTCCCAGGGAGGCTGTGGCTGCCTCCCTGCCTGCAGGTGTTGAAGGCCAGGCTGGATGAGGCCTGGAGCAAGCTGTGCTGGTGGGAGGCTGAGGTTGGAGAGGAGGCCAAATGTCTTTGCTGGAGGAGAGGCTGCCCAGGGAGGTGGTGGAGTCCCCATGGCTGGAGGGGTTGCAGCAGCTGTGGCCATGGCACCTGGGGCCATGGGGGGGTTGGGGGGCTGGCCTGGATGCTCCCAGAGGGCTCTTCCTACCCCAATGATCCTGTGATTCTGTGTTGGCTGCAGGGTGCCCAAAGAGCTGCAGATCCCTGCAGGGTCTCAAGGACTCTGCTGCCCTCCTGCAGCCTCAGCATCTGAATGCCTGCACTCAGGGCTCCTCCTGTGACCAGGTGCCAAAGGAGACTCTGCTTGGGAAGCTGACACTACAGCACAGGGCTGAGGATGGCCACAGCTCTGCCCTCCTGCTGCTTGTGCCTCCTGGGCAGTGACATGGAAGGGAAATGCTGTGTCCTGAGGCACAGTGCAGGCAGCACACAGGAGGGCAGAGGTGTTGCAGCAAGCTGTGGCCACGGCACCTGGGGCCAGGGTTTGGTGGCTGTGCTGGGGTTGGGTTGATGCAGGACTGGATGGTCTCAGAGGGCTTTGCCAGCCCAAGCAGTTCTGTGATTCTGAGAGAGCTCAGCAGGTCCCAAGGCTGCTTCCAGAGGGGCAGAGAGCTGTGCAGGCACAGAGCCAGGGGCAGGAAAAGCACCTGGGGCCATGGTGGTGGTGGGTTGATGCTGGCCTGGATGATCCTGGGAGGCCTTTTCCAACCCAAACTATTCTGTGATGGGACACTGCAGCCAGGAGCTGCAGACAGTTTGTCCTCATGGTCCCCAAAACCCTCCTCTCACCCACTGGTGGCCCAGAGCAAGGTGGCAGTGCTGGGGCAGCCGTCTGGGGCCGAGGGAGGTATTTACAGGAGGAGCTGGAACGATGCATTCCTATTTGTGTCATTCCCAAGGCAATGCCTGCAGCCCTGTGTCCTCAGCTGACCCTCAGTGCTGCAGGGCTGCTGCTATTCTTGGTGGGAAATGCTGCTGCCTGCAGCCTGGCCCCAGGCAAGGACAGTGCCCATCAGCTCCTGCCCCTGCCCCAGGACGCTCCAGGCCCGAACGCTCCAGCACGCAGCATCGCAGAGGTCTTCTCCACCCAAACCCACCCCCTGCTTCTCTGGGAGCCCCACAGCAGCCTGTGCTCAGGCAGCACTGCCACCACAGGGAGCAGCTGCAGAGCAGCTCCTGTACCTTTGTGCCTCTTGCTCTTCTTCTTCCTGGAGGCGGCTCTGCCGCTGAGGCTCTCCTTGGTGTCCATCCCATCGCTGCTGTCGCAGGAGTCCCCCGACACCGAGAGCACTTCCTCGGCAGGAACACAAGAGGCTTCCAAGCCACAGAGGGACTTCACTGGAATGACAAGCAAGGAGCACAGAGGGAAGAGGTGAGCTGAGCACAGAGGGAAGAGGTGAGCTGAGCACAGAGGGAAGAGGTGAGCTGAGCACAGAGGGAAGAGGTGAGCTGAGCTCAGGAGCTGCTGCAGGGCAACCACAGCCCAGGACAGGGAGTGCACCGAAGCTCCCCGGGGAGCAGCAGGAGCCGGCAGGCCCTGGCCCCAGGCCTGCCTTGGCAGGGGAAGGGCAGCAGGGGGCAGGGAGCTGGCAGCAGAACTGTCCTCAGCTCCTTGTTTTCCCACAGGAATAATGAGCTTGATTACCAGCACACCATGCAGATGATCCCCCCCCTGCTTCAGCTGTTGACAGCTCTGCTGCAGGGCCAGCCAGCCGTGACCTGCACCCCAGAGCTTCCTCGCGTGGCCACTGCTCAGCCTGCAGAGCCGGCACCCACCCGGGACCTGGCCTAGGGACTCAGGGAAGAGAACCTCCCCCTGAGCAGGATGGGACCCTGGAGCCAATGACACACAATGCACCAGCAAAATAACTCAGTGGCAAGCAGAGAGTACAGGTGAGAGGCTGAGCTGCTGCAAGCTGCTGGATCTTTGAGGTCTCTTCCAAGCTTGGTGATACTGTGAAGGCAGCTCCATGGAGAAGGAGCCTGGAGGCCTGGTGGACAGTCAGCTGGCCATGGGACAGCAGTGTGCCCTGGTGCATTAAGAAGTGTGGCCAGCAGGTCAAGGGAGGGTCTCCTCCTCTCTACTCTGCCCTAGGGAGGACACACCTGAAGTGTCTGGCCCAGTTCAGGGCTCCCCAGTTCAAGAGAGACAGGAAACTGCTGGAGAGAGTCCAAGAGAGGATAGGAGGAGGATGAGGGGACTGCAACATCTCTGTGAGGAGGAAAGGCTGAGAGCCCTGGGGCTGTTGAGCCTGGAGAGGAGCAGCCCCAGAGGGGATCTGCTCCATGGTCAGCAAGAGCCAAAGGGAGGAGGTCAAGAAGCAGGGGCCAGGCTCTTTGCAGCAGTGTCCTGTGATAGGACAAGGGGCAATGGACACAAACTGGAGCCCTGCTCAACATGAGGAAGAACTTCTTTGCTCTGAGGGTGCTGGAGGCCTGGAGCAGGCTGCCCAGAGAGGTTGTGGAGTCTCCCTCTCTGGAGCCTTTCAAGACCCCTCTGGATGTGTTCCTGCATGACCTGCCCTGGGTGATGCCGCTCTGGTGAGGGGGTTGGGCTGGATGATCTCCCCTCCAAGCCCACCACTGTGATTCCATGATACAGGAGCTCCTGGAATTTAGCCAAGGGGAAGTCTGTGGCCCAATGAGGAAAAGAGCAGGCTTGAGTCAGTTGGGGTGTTGGGGGTTTTGCTGCCTCTGGGGAGAGGTTTGGACACATCCCTGCTAGGGAAGATGGGTTTTAAAGCTTGACCTGTAAACTGAGGGCCACTCAGGGCAGAAAAGCCCACAAGTGATGACAGGCTGGAAAGAGAAAGCTGCAGCCCTGCTTGGCAGCTGGGGGAGAAACTGCCACAGAGGCACCAGCACTTCAGACACTTGCCAGAGAGCCTGCAAGCTTCACTCAAGGAGAGTGAATTTGACCACTCAAGGGGCTGGGTGAGGAAAAGGACTTCAACCAAGAGGCAGCTGAGCACACCAGGGCAGGCTGGCACTGCTTGAGCACACACTGAAGCCCAGGGAGAGCACCACAGTCAGCAAAGAGTGAGAGGTGCAACTGGAGTTCGAGTGACAGACTGGCAGGGGAAGAACACAAACAAGAGGCAAGCCCCAGGAAGTGGCCCTGAACCAAACCAGGTGAGGGCTGCCCTCATGTCCAACCACAGAGCAGGTGCTGAAAGGGTAGGACAGGAGATGGAGAGCCCTGGGAGAGCAGCTGACTGAGCAGAGACCTCCAGGGCTTGGCTGAACTGGCCAAGGTGGTCCCCGGCCACAAGCAGGGTCGGATGGAGGAACCTGGAAGCTCCAGGCCTGGCAGCCTGACCTCAGTGCCAGGGAAAAGGATGGAGCAGATCACCCTGGGGGCAATCACTGCACACCTGCAGGATGGCCAAGGGCTCAGGCCCAGCCAGCATGGATTTAGGAGGGGCAGGTCCTGCCTCTCCAACCTGATCTCCTTCCATGCCCAGGTGACTGCCTGGTGGCTGTGGGGCAGGCTGTGGATGAGGTCTGCCTGGACTGCAGCAAGGCCTTTGACACCATCCCCCACAGCCAACTCCTGGCCAAGCTGTCAGCCCCTGGCTGGGACAGCAGCACTCTGAACTGGGTTAGGAACTGGCTGGAGGCTGAGCCCAGAGGGTGCTGGTGAATGGTGCCACAGCCAGCTGGCAGCCAGGCACCAGTGGTGTGCCCCAGGGATCAGGGCTGGGCCCCAGCCTGTTCAATATCTTCATTGATGATCTGGAGGAGGGGATTGAGACAGTCAGCAGCAAATGTGCAGCTGACACCAAGCTGGGAGCAGATGTTGGTCAGTCAGAGGCCAGAAGGGCTCTGCAGAGGGACCTTGCCAGGCTGCACAGATGGGCAGAGGCCAACAGGATGGCATTCAACAAGTCCAAGTGCCAGGGGCTGCACTTTGGCCACAGCAACCCCAGGCAGAGCTACAGGCTGGGGGCAGAGTGGCTGAGAGCTGCCAAACAGAGAGGGACCTGGGGGTGCTGATTGACAGCTGCCTGAACAGGAGCCTGCAGTGTGCCCAGGGGGCCAAGAAGGCCAAGGGCATCCTGGCCTGCAGCAGGAGCAGTGTGGCCAGCAGGAGCAGGGAGGTCATTCTGCCCTGTGCTCTGCATTGGTTAGGCCACACCTTGAGTCCTGTGTCCAGCTCTGTGCCCCTCAGTTTAGGAAGGACATTGAGAGACTTGAAGGTGTCCAGAGAAGGGCAACAAGGCTGGGGAGAGGCCTTGAGCACAGCCCTGGGAGGAGAGGCTGAGGGAGCTGGGGGTGCTGAGCCTGGAGAAGAGGAGGTTCAGGGCAGACCTCATTGCTCTCTCCAGCTCCCTGAAGGGAGGTTGGAGCCAGGTGGGGGTTGGGCTCTTCTCTCTAGCAAGCAGCCCCAGAACAAGAGGACACAGTCTCAAGCTGTGCCAGGGGAGGTTTAGGCTGGAGGTGAGGAGAAAGTTCTTCACCGAGAGAGTCGTTGGCCCTTGGGATGTGCTGCCCAGGGAGGTGGTGGAGTCACCGTCCCTGGAGGGGTTCCAGAGGGGACTGGATGTGGCACTTGGTGCCATGGGCTGGTCATGGGGTCTGTGGTGCCAGGTTGGACTCGATGATCTTTGAGGTCTCTTCCAGCCTTGGTGAGACTGTGAGACTGTGAACCAGCTCCACCTCACTGTGCACACTTTACCCTGTGAGCTGCACATGCTCAGCACAGTGCTGTCCCTCACTGCCCAGCCCTGCTGCCCCTCCTTCTTTCAGAGGCACAAGGAAAGAGCAACAGGGAGGGCAGCAGCTTATGCCACCAAACACAGCTGAGCAAGAGAGGACAGTACTGGCAGAGGCTCAGAGAGGGGCTCACAAGAGGAAACTCTCCCACCGCCAAGGGAAGAGCCACACCTGAGTGGACAGCACAAGCGAGCCCCATGGCTCTCCCCAGCCCACAGCCATAAGCCACCCCTGGGGTGAGCATGGGGAGAGAGGAAGCCCAGGAAGCCCCCCTGGATCTGCTCCTCTCCCTCAGGAGCTCCCCGCCCCCAGCACCTCAGTGTTTACTGGGAGCCAAGGGACAGGAGGAGGCTGAGGGCAAAGGCTCTGTCCCCGCGCCAGGGCGGCAGCTGCAGCCGATAAGGCTGCTCCCTGTGTCATGAGTGCAGCAGATAAGGCTGGGGAGGAGAGACCCTGAGGATCCCCACGGCAGGAGGGGGAAGCCCCAGTGGCTGCACTGCAAACACCTGTGCAAAGGGGTGGGCAGGGAACTTCTGCAACCTGGAGCCACCCTGACGGCGTGGAGGTGAGGCAGAAAGAGCAGGGCTTGAGGGGAGGGACGATGGTGGAGGCCAGGCAGAAAGAAGAGACAAGTTCCAGAATCACAGAACTAGGCTGGAAAAGACCTTTAAGATCAGGGAGGTCAATCACCAGCCTAACACTGACGAGTTTGCCAGGGAAGGAAACCAAAGAGCAGCACTTGGAGACACTGCCTCAAAGAGAGGACACAGAAGGGTGAAAGGGAGAGGAAAAGGGACAGAGAAAGCTCCAGCATGACAAAAGAGGCAGTAAGAGGGAGGAGCCCTCACCTTAAAAGCTTGTGAAGTATCACAGAAGCACAGAATCAATAAGGTTGGAAAAGACCTCAGTGCCAGGGAAAATGATGGAGCAGATCACCCTGGGGGCAATCACTGCACACCTGCAGGACGGCCAAGGGCTCAGGCCCAGCCAGCATGGATTCAGGAGGGGCAGCTCCTGCCTCTCCAACCTGATCTCCCTCTATGCCCAGGTCACTGCCTGGAGGATGTGGGGCAGGCTGTGGATGTGGTCTGCCTGGACTGCAGCAAGGCCTTTGCCACCATCCCCCACAGCAAACTGTCTCTTCCAACCTTGGTGATTCTGTGACCTTAAAGATCATCAAGTCCAAGCTGTCACCCAACACCTCCTGACAACCAAACCATGGCTCCAAGTGCCACATCCAAGCCCCTCTTGAACCCTTCCAGGGATGGGGACTCCACCACCTCCCTGGGCAGCACACCCCAAGGGCCAACAACTCTCTCTGGGAAGAACTTTCTCCTCACCTCCAGCCCAAACCTCCCCTGGCACAGCTTGAGACTGTGTCCTCTTGTTCTGGTGCTGGGGGCCTGGGAGAAGAGCCCAACCCCCACCTGGCTCCAACCTCCCTTCAGGGAGTTGTGGACAGCAATAAGGTAGTGGCAGAGAAGGACATCCCCCAAGCCTGCACAAGGTGCCCATGACAGGAACTCAAGGCAAGAGCCCAGCTGCTTCAAAGATGTAAGATTTCAGCAGCAGAACAAGAGCCTGCCCCTCAGAAGGACTCAGTCCTCCCTGTCACAGCAAGCACAGCCACTGCCAACATCTCTCACCAGCTGCACTTCAGAGGCAAGACCCAAACACTGCTGCTCTCAAGTGCCCAGGCTGTGTGAGCTCAGGCTGCTCCCAGCAGCTCAAGACCAAGGAGGAAGGAGATAAAGCCTTGCAACACCTTTCCAGGAAATGGCTTGTTGACACAGCTCCCCAGGCAAACAGCAGCACCCTCCAAAGAGCTCCTCACAGTGCAGAGGGGAACAGGCTCACCCAAACCTGATTCCCACTGCAGAGCACTCTGCCTGCTGATGAACTTGTGCCTGCTTTTATAGGAGGCAATGAACTACTGAAGGCTCTCGTCATCATCATCATCAACAGGAGCTCTCAGTGTGCACTTGCAGCCCGGAAAGCCAACCAGAGCCTGGGCTGCAGCAGCAGAAGTGTGGCCAGCAGGGCAAGGGAGGGGATTCTGCCCCTCTGCTCAGCCCTGGGGAGACCCCACCTGGAGTACTGCCTCCAGGTCTGGAGCCCCTATGCCAAGAGGGATCTGGAGGGGCTGGATGGTGTCCAGAGCAGGGCCAGGAGGAGGAGCAGAGGGCTGGAGCACCTCTCCTGTGAGGACAGACTGAAGGAGTTGGGGCTGTTCAGGCTGGAGAAGAGAAGGCTCCCAGGTGACCTCATTGTGGCCTTCCAGGATCTGAAGGGGGCTACAGGAAGGCTGGGGAGGGACTGCTCAGGCTCTCAGGGAGTGACAGGACTAGGGGGAATGGCCTGAAGCTGGAGGTGGGGAGATTGAGGCTGGAGGGGAGGAGGAAGTTCTTCCCCAGGAGAGTGGTGAAGCCCTGGAATGGGTTGTGCAGGGAGGTGGCTGAGGCCCCGTCCCTGGAGGTGTTTAAGCCCAGGCTGGATGAGGCTCTGGGCAGCCTGATCTAGTGTGGGGTGTCCCTGCCCATGGCAGGGGGGTTGGAACTAGCTGATCCTTGTGGTCCCTTCCAACCCTGACTGATCCTATGATCATGGTAGTGTCTGCTCCAAGCAGGAGAAAGCAGCCAATGATTACAGGGGAAAGCCTGCCACAGCACACTAGTGAAGATTTAGCAGCTCTTAGAAGGCTTTCTGCAAAACCTCCTGCCCAAGATCTTAAGCACCCAACTCTCCTGAGGCACGGGGGGGCAGGCAGGCCAGGGGGGCTCCCCTGCAGACTCACCTTCCTGCTGCACGGCGTTGGCCACAGCCTTTTTCACCCGTCCGCTTTTCACGACAGCTGGGTCCGAGTTTGCATAATCTGCCACTGTCACTGCAGGGGAGCCGGGGGGGGGGGGGGGGGGGCAGGGGGATTAGAGGGGAGGGAAGAGAAGGGCTAAGAGCTGTGATCCCTTGAGGAGACACACCCCCACGCACACCAGGAACACGAGGAAAAGGAAGCCCAACGCAGAGGTGTGGGCCGGGAGTCCCCAGAACGCCTCTAACCCAGGCCCACCAGCGTCCCTCTGCCTCCACCTCAGCCAACACCCAGCCCCCAGCCTCCTTCTCACACGGCCTGCCTGGGGCTTGGCCGATCCTCCAGGCCCAGGCTCCTCCTCCTCAGACCAAGACCTCATTCCCGGGCTCTCACAGCAGGCCAGACACACACCCCCCAGCGCAGCCAGCTCTCTCCCTCCACAACCCCAAGCAAGCCCTGCTCGCCTGCTGGCTGAGGCCTACCCGCCCGCACCTTCCCTCCCCCAGGCCAACGCTGAACCCCTAGGGAGAGGCCACTCCAGCCCTGGGGCCCTAATCCAGGCCGGGCGCCTCCTCTCCGGCCAGCCTGGGCCCGCTGCTCTCGGCAGGGCTGGGCGCCGGCCTGGCTGCGCTGTTTTTAGGCCCCACCGCGGGCCCGGGCTGGCTTCGCTCCGCTGCGGGATCGGCCTGGCCCCGTGCCCCTCGGGCGCCGCTACCGGGTCCGGCCTGGCCCCGCTTGCGGGCGCGGCCTAGGCTGGCGCCGTTTCCCTCCCGCCCCGCTGCAGGCCCCGGCGGCGGTGCTCACCGCGCTCGGAGCAGACGTCGTCGGCGCGGAACTTGAGGCGCTTGCGGCCGCCCCTCTTGGGCATGGCGGCGGCGGGGCGGCCGCGCGGGGCCATGTCCCGCCCGGGCCGCAGCGGGGCCGCGGGGACAGCGCCGCCCCCGCCCGCCCCGCGCGAGACCATGGCGTCACCCGCCCGCGACCGCGCCGCGCTGACGTCACGCGGGCAGCCCAGGCTCGCTCGCGGCTCCGCCCCCGCCCCGCCCCCGCCCCGCCCCCGCCCCGTTCCTCCCGGTGAGCGAAGCCTCTGCGGGGCGCTGCTGGGCTCTGCCGGCGCCGGCAGCCTGCGGGCAGCCGCCGCACCACGCCCCGGGAACGAGGGCCCCGCGGGGCATGGCGGCCCCCCAGGGAGAGCCATTCTGAGGCAGCTCCTCCCCCCAGCCCTTCAGTAATGAAAGGCTCAGCAGCACCAGACCCCCCAGTGACAGGTACCCCCGAGGCGATTGTCCCCCAGTCCCCCCAGTGAAAGGGACCCCAGTGACAGGGACTCCCGAGGCACCTGTCCCCCAGTCACAGGGACCCCTGAGGCGATTGTCCTCCAGTCCCCCCAGTGACAGGGACCCCCGAGGCACCTGTCCCCCAGTCACAGGGACCCCTGAGGCAGTTGTCCTCCAGTCCCCCCCAGTGACAGGGACCCCCGAGGCACCTGTCCCCCAGTCACAGGGACCCCTGAAGCGATTGTCCCCCAGTCCCTCCCAGTGACAGGGACCCCTGAGGCACCTCTCCCCCACCCCCTTCAGTGGCAGAGGTCTCTAGGACCGGTGGCTCCCCAGTGCTTCCAGTAATGAGGGTCTCAGAGGTAACTGTGTCCCCAGTCCTCCCAGCAACAAGATCCTCTGGGTCCCCACCGTTCCTCTCAGCAATGCAGACCTCCGAGCCTGATAATTACCCTTCCCAGTTCTCCCAGTAACAAGGGCCCCGGAGGCAACTGCGGCTGCCATCCTCCCAGCGACCTCTCAGGTGCTTGCACTGCCCGAGCCCTCCCGGCAAAGGACTCTCTTGCTCACAGTCCTCTGAGCGCTTCCCCGCTGCCAACACCTGTTTGATCTCTCTCCAGCCATGTCCCCGACCCTGGCTGTCTGCAACCACCCTGCAGACCAACCTCTTGAAGTGCAGCTGCACCACTCTGCCCACCCCACCCCTCGGTGGTGGCTGCCACCTTGCCTGTGGGTGCTGTGATGGGTGCTCACCAGCTGCAGGCTGCATTTGCTGCTCCTTTGAAGGCTGAAGTTACTAAACTGGAGCAGGAGAGATTTAGGCTGGACATTAGGAGGAAGCTCTACCTGGAAGGATGTCATCTGCCTGGCCTTGTGCAAGGCATTTGACACTGTCTTCTACCTGTTGCTCCCCTTTAGGCTGCTCTGCTGAGAGCCCACCTCGAATACTTCATCCAGCTCTGGTGTCCCCCTCATGAGAAGGACACAGAGCAGCTGGAGTGAGGCCAGAGGAGGCCACAAAGATGCTGCCAGGGCTGGAGCAGCTCTGCTGTGAGCACAGGCTGAGGGGGCTGGGGCTGTGCAGCCTGCGGAGGAGAAGGCTCCAGGGGGACCTCAGAGCTGCTGCCAGGACCTGAAGGGATCCTGCAGGAAGGCTGCAGAGAGACTTTTCCTGAGGGTGTCTGAGCCAGGACAAGGGGGAAGGGTTTGGAGCTGAGGCAGATCAGGTTTAGAGTGGAGCTGAGGGAGAAGTTTTTCGCTATCAGGGTGGGGAGGCTCTGGAACAAGTTTCCCAGGGAGGCTGTGGATGCCTCCTCCCTGGAGGTGTTGAAGGCCAGGCTGGGTGAGGCTGGTGGGAGGTGTCCCTGCCCATGAGCAGATGAGCTCTGAGGTCCCTTCCAACCTGAGCCACTCTGTGATCTTGTGATTCTTCACAGTGAGGGTGG
Organism: Picus viridis; assembly: GCA_033816785.1. Taxonomy (NCBI): domain Eukaryota; kingdom Metazoa; phylum Chordata; class Aves; order Piciformes; family Picidae; genus Picus; species Picus viridis. The sequence goes on from CM066602.1 coordinate 8,134,443, forward strand.
CAAAGCACTGGAACAGGTTGACCAGAGAGGTGGTTGAGGCCTCATCCCTGGAGACATTCAAGGTCAAACTCGATGTGGCCCTGAGCAGCCTGACCTAGTTGGGGCTGTCCCTGCTGACTGCAGGGGGGCTTGGACAAGATGCCCTTTGAGGGTCCCTTCCACCCCCCTGCATGCTGTGGTTCTGTGGTATTGGTGCTTGGCCAAGCAGTGAAGCCCCCTCACGGGGCAGGGATCACCTAATGAGGCTCCACGAAGGGCAGGGAGGAGTGACAGCCCCCAGCCTGATGGCAATGCCAGTGCCTGTGCCCCCAGACTCTTGTGCCACACTAAACCAGGGCTTTGGGCACCACCAGTGCCCTTTGGGATTCCTGGCCAGTGCTGGAGGTGTCAAGACTGGGAGCCCAGCGGGGTCCTGCTCTTGGGATTTACACAACGACAGGAGGACACGAAGCCCTCTGCCCATTTCCTTCCCTCAAAGGGCACTGAACAGCCCCCAGGGTGCTGCCTTTCCCACCTGTGCTCCTCAGCTAGATCCCAGGGGATGATTCAGCTCTTGGGAGGCTGGAGGTGCAGCAAAACCCTTGCAGGTCTGTGGCTGGAGATCCTGTGCTTTCCTGGAGCAAGGTAACCCAGGGGGTACAGAGCAATGCAGAGTGCTGCTGCTCCCCAGCCATGGCCAGGAGCTAACAGTGTCCATCATTCACAGCCCTGAGCACACTGCTTCCCCTCAGCCTTCTGTAGAAGACATTAACCACAGGTCACAGGAGCACAGAATTGCTTCACTTGGAAGAGACCTTTCAGGATGGGAAGGGAAGGGAAGGGAAGGGAAGGGAAGGGAAGGGAAGGAAGGGAAGGGAAGGGAAGGGAAGGGAAGGGAAGGGAAGGGAAGGGAAGGGAAGGGAAGGGAAGGGAAGGAAGGGAAGGGAAGGGAAGGGAAGGGAAGGGAAGGGAAGGGAAGGGAAGGGAAGGGAAGGGAAGGGAAGGGAAGGGAAGGGATTTAACCAGGTTGGAAAAGACCTCAGAGATCAAGTCCAGCCTAGCACCCAACACCTGCTGACAACTCAACCATGGCACCAAGGGCCTCATCCAGGTTCTTCCTAAACACCTCCAGGGATGGGGACTCCACCACCTCCCTGGGCAGCACAGCCCAAGGGCCAATCTCTCTTGCTGGGAAGAATTTCTTCCTCACCTCCAGCCTAAACCTCCCCTGGCACAGCTTGAGACTGTGTCCTCTTGTTCTGGGGCTGGCTGCCTGGGAGAAGAGACCAACCCCCAGCTGGCTCCAACCTCCCTTCAGGGAGTTGGAGAGAGCAATGAGGTCTCCCCTGAGCCTCCTCTGCTGCAGGCTCAGCACCCCCAGCTCCCTCAGCCTCTCTTCATAGGGCTGTGCTCCAGACCCCTCCCCAGCCTTGTTGCCCTTCTCTGGATACCTTCCAGCAGCTCAACCTCCTTCCTAACCTGAGGAGCCCAGAGCTGGACACAGGACTCCAGGTGTGGCCTAACCAGTGCAGTGTACAGAGGCACAATGACCTCCCTGCTCCTGCTGGCCACACTCTTCCTGCTGCAGGCCAGGATGCCATTGGCCTTCTTGGCTACCTGGGCACACTGCTGGCTCATGTTCAGCCTACCATCAACCAGCACCCCCAGGTCCCTCTCTGCCTGGCTGCTCTCAGCCACTCTGCCCCCAGCCTGTGGCACTGCCTGGGGTTGCTGTGGCCAATGTGCAGCCCCTGGCACTTGGATGTGTTCAATCTCCTGCCCTTGGCCTCTGCCCATCCGTGCAGCCTGGCAAGGTCCCTCTGCAGAGCTCTCCTGCCCTCTAACAGCTCAACTCCTGCCCCCAGCTTGGTGTCATCTGCACATACACTGCTGATGGACTCCATCCCCTCCTCCAGATCATCAATGAAGATATTGAACAGGATGGGGCCTGATGATTGAGACCACCCTGGCCATCAAACCATTTTATCACTAAAAGGTGTGTAAGGCCTTGGCTCAGCCCAGGCAGGGAAGGCCATTCCCTGACAGAAGTCACCCGGGGTTGAAACATCTGATACTAATTAAGGGGGATCTTAGAATCACAGACTTGCCCAGGCTGGAAAAGGCCTTTTAGATCAAGTCCAAGCCCCAACCCAGCACTGCCCCAGGGCACCACCACCCCATGGCCCTCAGCACCACAGCTCCAGGGCTCTGAAACCCCTCCAGGGATGGGGACTCCACCACTGCCCTGGGCAGCCTGGGCCAGGCCTTGACAGCTCTCTGGGGAAGAAATTGTTCCCCATGCCCAACCTAAACCTCACATCATGCAACTTGAGGTCTTTTCCCCTCTTACCCTCTCACTTGCTGCCTGGGAGAAGAGACCAACCCCACCTGGCTCCAACCTCCTTTCAGGGAGCTGTAGAGAGCCAGAAGGTCTCCCCTTTGCCTGAGACCTCCCCAGAGTCAGAGTACAGAGGAGTGAGCTCAATGTCCCTGCTGAAGGAACTGCCCTCTGATGATGCCCATGCCCTGCCCATGCCCAGCTGTGTGCTGAGAAGGGCTCCTTGGTGATGGCCTGGGGCAGGATGCTGATGGCTGTGCAAGAGCAGCAGCAGGTTATTATGGTTCCGGGGGGCCCTGAACGAGTCACTTCTCTGCTAGGGATGCCTCCGTGGCTGGGCAGGGTGCTGGAGGGGGTTCACCTTTCAGCTGCTCCCCTGCAGTCCATGGGCAGCTGCCTCAACCTCCATTTCAGTGTGCAAGAGGCTCCCAGGGAGAGAGCTCAGGGCAGTGGGGCAGCCTCAGCATCCACCACCACTGAAAGCAGGAGCAGGACAGGTCCCCTCCATCCCTGACTCAGAGTTGGGCCTCAACAGGGTGAGGAGGGGGATGTGGGACTCACTGCCTGGCCCCATGGCCCAGGGTCTCCACAACTAGGGGGAGAAAGGGGAACCCAGGGCTTGGCTGCCCCACAGCCTGGATTTGCTCCTGCCATGCTCCCTCTAGCCCTGGACAAGACCCTGGGGGCAGTCCAAGCCCCCCAGGAGAGTCCTGGCCCCATGGAGGCTACTAAACCCCAAGAGAATTCTCTGCCACTCTCCTTGGAGTTTTAAAATCATAGACTCATGGAATGGTTTGGGTTGGAAAGGACCTTTACAGGTCACCTAGCCCACTCCAACCCCCTGCAGCCCCCAGGGACAGCCCCAACCCCAGCAGGCTGCTCCCAGCCCCACACAGCCTGACCTGCACCGCTGCCAGCCATGGGGCAGTTCCCAGCTCTCTGGGCAGCCTGGCACAGGCTCTCCCCAGCCTCAGGGGCAAACACTTCTCCTTCTCTCCACTCTCCATCTGCCTCTTCTAGCTCCAAACCATCTCCCCTTGGCCTGGCACATCAGGCCCTGCTCAGAAGTCTCTCCCCAGCTTTCTTCTTGGCCTCTTTCAGCACTGCAAGCCCACCAGAAGGTCTCCCTGGAGCCTTCTCCTCTGCAGCCTGCACAACCCCAACCCTCTCAGCCTGGCTCCCAGCAGAGGGCTTCCAGCCCTGCCAGCACTGCTGTGGCCTCCTCTGGCCCTGTCCCCCCCAGGGCCCTGTCTGTGCTGAGGCCTCCAGAGCTGCCCCAGCACTGCAGGGGAGGTCTCAGCAAGCACAGCAGAGGGGCAGAATCCTCTCCCTGCCCGTGCTGCAGGGCAGGCTGGGGCTGGGCTGGCAGTGCTCAGTGCCAGCTCCTGGCCAGCTCTGCACCCCCAGCACCCCCAAGTCCTCCTCCACAGGGCTGCTCCCAGCCCTTCCTCCCCAGCCTGGACTGACGCTGGGGGCTGCCCCAACACCAAGACAGCAAACCAGCAGCAGGGTCAGGTGAAGCCAGAGCTGGTGGCTGCTGGGTGACTTGTCCTGAGGCTTCCCTGTCGGGCTGCTCCACATCCTGCACAGCTCAGCACCCCTCAGGCTGCAGGAGCCTGCGCTTGGCTTGGCTGAACCTCATGAGCTTCACAGATCCATTCCTGCAGCCTGCCCAGGACCCCCTGGCTGGATCCTGCCCCTCGGGTGCCAGCTGCTCCCTCAGCTCGGTGCCACCTGCGGGCTCACGGAGGGTCCCTCGATCGCGGTGCCCAAGGCACTGATGGAGCTAGCAGGCAGTGCCAGCGCGCAGCCCCCAGGCTCCTTCGGGAGGTGACCCCCGCAATGTCCTGAGCCCCCCGGGAGGCTCCTGCCCCCTCTCAGGCTGTCGTGTCCCTACGGGGGGATGCTGCCCCCCAGGGATTTCCATGAATCCCAGGAGGCCTCCTGCCCCCCAGCCCCTGCCGTGCCCCCTCCCCAGCCTCCCCCCACGGCGGCTGCCGGCGGGGCGGGGCCGGGGCGGGTCGCGGCGGGGCCGGTGACGCAGTGGGCGGGGCCGGGGCGGGCAGCGGGAGGCAGCGGCGGCGGCTTCCAGCGACTTCGGCGCTCGGTGAGTGCGGGCGGGGCCGGGCGGCCCCACGCAGCCCCCGGGGGTGATGCTGCGGCCCCCGCCGAGCCGGGCGGAGGCTGCCGGGCCCCCGCCGGGGCCGGGCAGGGGATGCTCAGCGCTGCTTCTGCGCCCCTCGGCGGGGCCGGACTCGGGGGTTCTGCCCTTTTCGCCTCCCCCATCCCCCGAGGATGCTCTCCCCCCCCCCGCCGAGGGGATGCTCAGCTCCGCCAGTGGGGCTGGGCCGGTGGGGGTTTTGCCCCCGGGTGTGGCTGGGCCGGGGATGCTGTCCCCAGCCGTACCCCGCAGGGATGCTCTGTCCCCCGGGGTGGGGGTGCCTCGGTGCGGGGGTACTTTGTCTGGCAGCCTCTTAGCCCTTAGAGGGGGAGTCTGGGCCGGGGGGTGCTGAGCTCCGCCGTTTCCCTCGGGCTGTGTCGGGGCCGGTGGGATCTCGCCCTCACCCCCGAGCTGGGTCGTGGGGAACTTGCTGTCCCCCGACCGTACCCGCGGGGAGGGCACCAGAGCCGAGGTGCTCCTCATGCCCCTCCACCGCTGGCCCCAGATGTGCTGCCCCATCGCTGCTGGCCGCGCAGCGGGAGGGGTGAAGGGGGGCACGTCCACCTCCCCGGAGGCTGCACGGCATGGGGAGGGGGTGACTCCTGCAATCCGGGAGCGTGGAGGGGGGATCCTTCATTTTCAGCTGCTCTTGCTGCTGGCAGCCCCCAGTATAGTCCCGAGCTGCCCCTTGCATCCCCCTGCTCCCCGACACGCTTCCACCTCGCTCTGCGGGGGAGGGCAAACATCCTGCTGAGGCTGCTCCTGCCCTGGCCTCCTCCTGCTCCTCTCATTTCCCAGCTCCTGCCTCCCTCAGGGCTGGCTCCAGCCCTCCAGCACCCACCTGGTGCCCAGCTCTGCAGCTCTGGGCTCCATCAGCCCCACTGAGCATCCACCCAGTGCCCAGCTCTGGGCTCCACCAGCCCCAGTGAACATCCACCCAGTGCCCAGCTCTAGGCTCCACCAGCCCCACTGAGCATCCACCCAGTGCCCAGCTCTGGGCTCCACCAGCCCCAGTGAGCACCCACCCAGTGCCCAGCTCTGGGCTCCACCAGCCCCAGTGAGCATCCACCCGGTGCCCAGCTCTGGGCTCCACCAGCCCCAGTGAGCATCCACCCGGTGCCCAGCTCTGGGCTCCACCAGCCCCACTGAGCATCCACCCGGTGCCCAGCTCTGGGCTCCACCAGCCCCAGTGAGCACCCACCCAGTGCCCAGCTCTGGGCTCCACCAGCCCCAGTGAGCACCCACCCAGTGCCCAGCTCTGGGCTCCACCAGCCCCAGTGAGCACCCACCCGGTGCCCAGCTCTGGGTTCCATCAGCCCCAGTGAGCACCCACCCGGTGCCCAGCTCTGGGTTCCATCAGCCCCAGTGAGCATCCACCCGGTGCCCAGCTCTGGGTTCCATCAGCCCCAGTGAGCACCCACCCGGTGCCCAGCTCTGGGCTCCACCAGCCCCAGTGAGCATCCACCCGGTGCCCAGCTCTGGGCTCCACCAGCCCCAGTGAGCACCCACCCAGTGCCCAGCTCTGGGCTCCATCAGCCCCAGTGAGCACCCACCCGGTGCCCAGCTCTGGGTTCCATCAGCCCCAGTGAGCACCCACCCGGTGCCCAGCTCTGGGTTCCATCAGCCCCAGTGAGCACCCACCCGGTGCCCAGCTCTGGGCTCCACCAGCCCCAGTGAGCACCCACCCAGTGCCCAGCTCTGGGTTCCATCAGCCCCAGTGAGCACCCACCCGGTGCCCAGCTCTGGGTTCCATCAGCCCCAGTGAGCACCCACCCGGTGCCCAGCTCTGGGCTCCATCAGCCCCAGTGAGCACCCACCCGGTGCCCAGCTTTGGGCTCCACCAGCCCCACTGAGCATCCACCCGGTGCCCAGTTCTGGGTTCCATCAGCCCCAGTGAGCACCCACCCGGTGCCCAGCTTTGGGCTCCACCAGCCCCAGTGAGCACCCACCCGGTGCCCAGCTTTGGGCTCCACCAGCCCCAGTGAGCATCCACCCGGTGCCCAGTTCTGGGTTCCATCAGCCCCAGTGAGCACCCACCCGGTGCCCAGCTTTGGGCTCCACCAGCCCCAGTGAGCACCCACCCGGTGCCCAGCTTTGGGCTCCACCAGCCCCAGTGAGCATCCACCCGGTGCCCAGCTCTGGGCTCTCTCAGCCCTTCAGCACCCACCCACCTAGTGCCCAGCTCTGGGCTCTATCAGCTGGGCTGGACCAGAGCTCAGGGACCATGGGGCTGGTTCCGCATGGAGCTTGGCACCAGGTGAATGCCCACCAAGCTGTTGGCCCTGGGAAGATGCTCACTGTGCCCAGGGCTCGGGCAGCTCCAGCTGTGCTCACACTGGTGCCCACCCTCTGCTGGCTGGTGCCATCTCAGCCTGGCTGTGGGAAGCTGCCTCCAGGCTCTGTGATTTTTCTCCTGCGTGCCACCTGCCTTCAGGGGCTTGTTTATGCCCTAAATTGCATCATTATCACAGCAATTGGCTTAGGGTTGTGTTGAAGCTCTGCAAAACCTTCAGGGACCTCCTGGTTTGGCCAAGGCAGGGTTGGCAAAGTCTTTGCTTCAGCTCATTTGCCACCATCTGCTCCGTGCTGGAAGGAGGTTCTGGTGGGTTGGCCACCACCGTGCTGCTTCACCAGCAGGGAGGGAGGCAAGGTGTGAGCTGCAGGGTGGTGCCTGGGTGGTTCAGGAGCGTCTTGGTCGTGGTGCTGCCTGGGCTTTAGGGGAGGTGGAGAGCTGGGCGGCCTGGAGTGCTGGGTGGCTGTGCTCCGGGGCACACCAGGATGAGCTGCTCCCTGCACCCCAGGACAGGGCTGGCTGGGAATTGGGACTGATCTCTGGGGGATGAGGAGGAACTTCTGCACTGTGGGGGTCACAGAGCCCCGGAGCAGGCTGCCCAGAGAGGTTGTGGAGTCTCCTGCTCTGGAGACTTTCAAGATCCACCTGGATGTGTTCCTGGGTGACCTGTGCTGGATTCTGTGCTCCTGCTCTGGCAGGGGGCTTGGACTAAATGATCTTCAGAGGTCTCTTCCAAGCCCCAACATCTGTGAGCTGTGATCCTCTGATCCTGAGACCTCCCTGGAGAGCTGTCAGGGAGCCACCAGCACAGTCCACTGGTGCTGGAGGTGCTGAGGTGCACAGATGGCTTCCCAGCTTTGCTCCTTGCTCCTCCTGCAGCTCTTTTCCAAGAGAGAGCCCAGGGCTTGCCTGGGCTCTGTATCACCAGCTGGAGGACGGGGAGGAGCCCCCAGGCTGGCAGGTTGCTGAGCCCCTGGTGGGGGGAGCTGATGGATGGCTCTGGCTTCCCAGGGCGAGCAGCTCGGCTGTGGCTTGGCAGATGTGGGATTAAATCGCTGCTCCCTCTCCAGGCAGCTTCCTGGCTTCGTGGAGAGGGCTTCGTGGGCCTCACACAGTCCAGCTGTGCCTTGGCCCTCACCAGCAGCTAAAATGCAGCCCCTGGAAGACTGAACCTGCTGGGGGTTTGGGTTCCTGCCTGTCTCAGTCGGTGCTGGGAGCAAAACCCATGCTGAAAAGCTCCCTGTCTGTACCTTGGGAGGGCCCTTCCTGCAAGCCCTGCCCGTTCAGACAGCTCCTGCTGGGGTGCAGGGGCAAGGGGTGAGGGTGGTGGTGGGAGGAGGAGGAGGAGGAGGCTGAGTGAGTGTAAGCTGGGCAGGTGTTGAGCTTGTGGTGTGCTGGGGTGAGGGATCATGGCCACGAGTCGGTGCCAGCACAGTCAGAGCCTGGCACTGTGTCAGAGCTCACCCTGAGGCTGGCAGAGGCAGCCCTGGGTCCTCAGAGGATCCTCAGAGGATGCTGAACCCCAGCTGGGGCCCAAGTGGAAACGCTTCTGGAGGTCATCACTCCCTGGGAACAGGGAGAGCCTTTGGCATGGCTGCTTGGGCAGTGCCATTCTGCCCTCCCCAGCGGAGCAGGCAGGGAGTGAATGCTTCAGCAAGCCTTGAACCCTCCTCTTACCATTCCTTTCTGCCCAAAGGATGCTTTGGTGAGCCTGAGGTTTCCCAGGTGGCTCTCAAAAGGGAGCTGGGGGCTCCAGGCCCTTAACTGGAAGAGGATGTTGGATCTGTTGCCTGCCTTTTATTCCCAGAGCGGTGTTGAGTGCAGCAGCAACTCCCCACTTTGCAGAAGCCTTCTGGCACGGGGGAGGGGCAGTCCTGACCAAGGGAAACCATTCTGGACTGGGAGGGAGGGGAGGCACTGGAACAGGCTGCCCAGGGAGGTCCTGGGTGCCCCCTCCCTCAAAGTGGGGAGAAGATACCAACCCCCCCCAGCTCCAGCCTCCTCTCAGGGAGCTGCAGAGAGCAAGGAGGTCTCCCTCAGCCTCCTCTGCTCCAGGCTCAAGCCCCCAGCTCCCTCAGCTGCTCCTCCCCAGCCCTCTTCTCCAGACCCTTCCCCAGCTCTGTTGCCCTTCCCTGGCCCTGCTCCATCCCTGGAGGTGGTCAGGAGGGGATTGGATGTGGCACTTGGTGCCATGGTCTGGTAGGCATGAGGTCTAGGGTGACAGGTTGGACTTGGTGACCTTTGAGGTCTTTTCCAACCTTGTTGATGCTGTGGTGCTATGATCTCAGTGTCTGACTCCTCCTGGCCCAGCACATGCTGGAGGAGGTGAGCTGGGGAGGAAGAACCCGTCTGGAATTAGGGAGGAAATTCATTTCTCTCGAGGCAGGGTAGAAAGGAGAAGCCAAGAGTGAGGCTGGGGAGACTCTGGCACAGGCTGCCCAGGGAGGCTGTGGCTGTGCCCTCTCTGGAGGTGTTCAGGACCAGGCTGGATGAGGCCTTGAGCAAGCTGTGCTGGGGGAGGTGTCCCTGCCCATGGCAAGGGGTTGGAGCTGGCTGAGCTTTGAGCTCCCTTCCAACCCAACCCCATCCCAGCACTCCAGGATTCCCTTCCTCCCCCCAGATGGCTCTGCCAGCTCTCTGCATCCCACAGCACAGCACCCAGCTGCCACCATCCCCTGAGAGGAGGCAGGGTGCCACATGCCCACCCCTCAGCCACCCCCCAGCCCAACCTCCCCAGCCAGCACCTGGATGGTCTTTAAGATCCCTCCAACCCAACCCACTCCATCAATCTCTGGCCCCTGGGGGAGATGGGTTGGGAGCTCTGAGGGCTTCTCTGTGAGCAGAGGATTCCAAAAGGCTGGGAGGGGGGAGCAGGCGTGGGTGTGCTCACACAAGCTGGCATTTGGGAGGGAGGAAGGGAAAATATCAGCTGAAACAACTGCAGTGTTGGGGGACAGGTCTGGGTTTGGGCCCATCTGGAGCTGAAGCAGCACAGGAGGGTTCCAGGCTCTTTGCTCACACTGCTGGGGCTGGGGGCTTGGTGCTTCTCTGGGCTGTGGTCGAGGAGGTCCAAATCCTTCTGGGGCTGTGGTGGATGCGCAGGCTGAGGACACCCAAAGGAACAGAGAGAGAGTTCCCTGCTCTGGTTTTCTTTCAGCCACAGCCTTGCAGTCTGGAGGAGAAGGACTTGGGGGTGTTGGGTGGTGGAAAACTCAACGTGAGCAGAGAATGTGAGCTGGCAGCACAGCAGCCAAGCACGGCCTGGGAGAGCAGCAGCACAGGGAGGGGATTCTGCCCCTCTGCTCTGCTCTGCTCAGCCCCCTACCTGCAGCACTGCCTCCAGCTCTGGGGCCCCCAGCACAGCAAGGACCTGGAGCTGCTGGAGAGGGTCCTGAGGAGGCCACAGAGATGAGCAGAGGTTGGAGAAGCTCTGCTATGGGGCCAGGCTGGGAGAGTTGGGGCTGTGCAGCCTGGAGGAGAGAAGGCTGCAGGGAGACCTCCTGGCCTGGGTTGTGTTGTGTGAGTCAAAGCAAAGGATGCTGAGAGCAGCCCTGCAGGGAAGGACCTGGGGGTGCTGAGCAGGAGCCAGCAATGGGCACTGGCAGCCCAGAAGGCCAATGGCAGCTGTGCTGCCATTGGCCTTCTGGGCTGCCAGTGCCCATTGCCAGAGCTGGAGGGAGAGGATCCTGCCCTCTATCCTCAGGGCATCCAGGGAGAAGGCTCCAGGGAGACCTCAGAGCAGCCTTCCAGCAGCTGAAGGGCTCCAGGAGAGCTGGGGAGGGACTCTGGACAAGGGCTGGGAGGGACAGGCTGAGGGACAATGGCTTTGAGCTGGGAGAGGGGAGACTGAGAGTGGAGAGGAGGAAGAGATCCTTGGCAGTGAGGCTGGGGAGACTCTGGCCCAGGCTGCCCAGGGAGGCTGTGGCTGTGCCCTGCCTGGAGGCGTTCAGGACCAGGCTGGATGAGGCCTGGAGCAAGCTGTGCTGGTGGGAGGCGTCCCTGCCCATGGCAGGGGGCTGGAGCTGGCTGAGCTTTAAGATCCTTTCCAACCCCAACCCACTCTGTGATTCCACAGGGCAGCCCTGCCAGGCCTTCCCCCCACCCTGCACAGCCCTTCCCACCCCCACGGCAGGAAGGGATCTTGGAGCTGGGTACCGAACCTTCTCCAAGAGAGCGACAGAGCTAGGGGCAGGCCGCCCCTGTGTCCTCCGCGCTGCCCTTCCTCGCCCCCCCCTCAGCCCCTGCAGCGGCTCCGGGGCTGTCCCGGTGGCTGTCCCGGATCGCTGTCCCGGTGGCTGTCCCGGATCGCTGTCCCGGGTCGCTGTCCCGGTGGCTGTCCCGGATCGCTGTCCCGGATCGCTGTCCCGGGGCTGTCCCGGTGGCTGTCCCGGGTCGCTGTCCCGGGTCGCTGTCCCGGTCGCTGTCCCGGTCGCTGTCCCGGGTGCCCGCGCCGGGGCTGGGCTCGCTCTGAAACGCGGCTTTGGGGTTGGGTTCTTAATTCCCAGCTCCTGGGTTTCAGTCTGTGCCGCTTTCCTCTCGGCAGGCTCCGGGCGGCACCGCCTGGGTGGCTGCTTTTAATTGCAGCGAGGCAAAAAAAACCCCAAGTGGCAGCTGAGCGCTTGGCTCCCCCATCCTCCTCCTCCTTCTCTTCCTCCTCCTCTCCCTTGCGGTTGATACCCAGGAGCGGGCAGTTCCCAGGGATTGCTGCTGCCCGCAGCCTCCCTCTCTCTCTCTCTCTTTCCCCTTCAGCCTCCCGCCAGCGCCACAGCCCCTGCTGCCGCCGTGTGCCGGGGGGTCAGGCCGGCAGTGCCGCGCTGGGCAGCGGGGGCGCGGGCCCGGCCCCTCGGCTGGCTGCCCTGAGCGGCAGGCGCCGTGCGGCGGGGGCGGCGGCAGGGAGCGCTGCCAGCAGCCCCCGGGGAGGAGAGCGGCCGGGCAGCGTCCCTCCGGCAGGGGGCTCTGCAGTGGAGGGGACCCCCTCCCCACATCGCTGCCCGTGTGCCAGGCACTTGGGTTGCACAGCAGCAGAGAGTGGGCTGGAAGGGACCGGAGCCGAGGGCTGGCTGTGCTGCCTGGGGAGGCTGGGCTGGGGGTGGCTGGGGGTGGGGATGGAATAGAATGGAATAGAATAGAATAGAATAGAATAGAATAGAATAGAATAGAACAGAACAGAACAGAACAGAACAGAATAGAACAGAACAGAATAGAATAGAATAGAATAGAATAGAATAGAATAGAATAGAATAGAATAGAATAGAATAGAATAGAATAGAACAGAACAGACTAGAATAGAATAGAACAGAACAGAGTAGAATAGAATAGAATAGAATAGAATAGAATAGAATAGAACAGACTAGGGTAGAATAGAATAGAGTAGAATAGAACAGAACAGAATAGAATAGAGTAGAATAGAATAGAATAGAACAGAACAGAGTAGAATAGAATAGAATAGAATAGAATAGAATAGAATAGAATAGAATAGAATAGACTAGAATAGAATAGAATAGAGTAGAATAGAGTAGAATAGAACAGAACAGAATAGAGTAGAATAGAATAGAATAGAATAGAACAGACTAGAGTAGAATAGAATAGAATAGAATAGAATAGAATAGAATAGAATAGAATAGAGTAGAATAGAGTAGAATAGAATAGAATAGAATAGAATAGAACATAATAGAGTAGAATAGAATAGAACAGAACAGAATAGAGAATAGAATAGAATAGAACAGAACAGAACAGACTAGAGTAGAATAGAACAGAATAGAATAGAATAGAGTAGAATAGGAATAGAATAGAATAGAATAGAACAGACTAATAGAATAGAATAGAATAGAATAGAATAGAATAGAATAGAATAGAATAGAATAGAACAGAACAGAATCGAGTAGAATAGAATACAGTAGAATAGAACAGAACAGAATAAGTCAGGTTGGAAGAGACCTTCAAGATCCTCGAGTCCAACCCATCACCCAACACCATCTAATCAACTAACCCATGGCACCAAGCACCCCATCCAGTCCCCTCCTGAACACCTCCAGGTGCCTCCACCACCTCCCCAGGCAGCCCATTCCAATGGGCAATCTCTCTCTCTCTCTCTCTCTCTCTGTGCAGAATTTCTTCCTAGCATCCAGCCTGAACCTCCCCTGGCACAGCTTGAGACTGTGTCCTCTTGTTCTGGTGCTGGGGGCCTGGGAGAAGAGCCCAACCCCCACCTGGCTACAACCTCCTTGTGGCACCCTGCCTCCTCTCAGGGGATGGTGGCAGCTGGGTGCTGTGCTGTGGGATGCAGAGAGCTGGCAGAGCCATCTGGGGGAGGGAAGGGAATCCTGGAGTGCTGGGATGGGGCTGGGTTGGAAGGGAGCTCAAAGCTCAGCCAGCTCCAACCCCCTGCCATGGGCAGGGACACCTCCCCCCAGCACAGCTTGCTCAAGGCCTCATCCACCTCCAGAGAGGGCACAGCCACAGCCTCCCTGGGCAGCCTGTGCCAGAGTCTCCCCAGCCTCACTCTTGGCTTCTCCTTTCCACCCTGCCTTGGGAGAAATGAATTTCCTCCCTAGTTCCAGACGGGTTCTCCCTCCCCACCTCACCTCCTCCAGCATGTGCTGGGCCAGGAGGAGTCAGAGCTGGAGCAGGTCCAGAGGAGGGCTGGGGAAGGGTCTGGAGGAGAGGGCTGGGGAGGAGCAGCTGAGGGAGCTGGGGGTTGAGCCTGGAGCAGAGGAGGCTGAGGGAGACCTCATTGCTCTCTGCAGCTCCCTGGGAGGAGGCTGCAGCCGGGGGGGGGGTTGGTTTTCTTCTCCCAAGCGACAAGTGACAGGCCAAGAGGAAACAGCCTCAAGTTGCCCCAGGGGAGGTTTAGTTTGGCCATGAGGGAGAATTTCTTCCCCTTGAGGCTTGTCAGGGCCTGGCCCAGGCTGCCCAGGGCGGTGGTGGAGCCTCTGCTCCTGAAGGGGTTTCAGAGCCAGGGAGCTGTGGTGCTGAGGACCATGGTTTGGTGGTGCCCTGGCAGTGCCGGGTTAAGCCTTGGACCTGACGCTCTCAGAGGTCTTTTGCAGCCTGTTCCATGGCTCTGTGGGACGTGCTGCAGCGCTGGGGGCTGCGTGGTGCCCGGGGAGTGCCCAGAGCCTGGGCTCCTCGGCTTCCTGCCCCAGGAAGGGTGCCGCTGGCCTTGCGGCGCTGTTAACCCGGCTGTCAGAGAGCCGATCTCAGGCTCTCGGCTGGGACTCAGACAGGCTCGCTGGTGGCTCCTCAGGCAGACATCCGTGGGGCCAGGGGCTGCAGACAGCGGGGGGGGGGGCGAAGCTGGCACCGAGTTCACAGCCCCAGTGATGCACTTCAGCTGCTCCCTGGTGCAGGGCCTGGCAGCTGCACCAGCTGCAGCCTGGCCTCCTCCTCGCAGCAGCCCCACGGTGTTCTGCAGGAAGGGGTCAAAGGAGGCCCAGAGGTGGCTGTGGCTGGCTCGTTCACACCCTGACCCCCAGCAGAGGAGGTTATTCTGGTCCCAGGCTGTCCCACATAACACTCAGGTGCCTTGTGGCAGGGAGCTTCCCCCAGGGGAGGGGGAAAAACCCGTCTGCAGTTAGGGAGGAAATTCGTTTCTCCCAAGGCAGGGTGGAAAGGAGAAGCCAACCTCCCCTGTGGGGCCAGGCTGGGAGAGCTGGGGCTGTGCAGCCTGGAGAGGAGAAGGCTCCAGGGAGAGCTCAGAGCAGCCTTGCAGGAGCTGAAGGGGCTCCAGGAGAGCTGGGGAGGGACTTGGGACAAGGGCTGGGAGGGACAGGCTGAGGGACAATGGCTTTGAGCTGGGAGAGGGGAGACTGAGAGTGGAGAGGAGGAAGGCTGCAGGGAGACCTCCTGGCCTGGGTTGTGTTGTGTGAATCAAAGCAAAGGATGCTGAAAGCAGCCCTGCAGGGAAGGACCTGGGGGTGCTGAGCAGGAGCCAGCAATGGGCACTGGCAGCCCAGAAGGCCAATGGCAGCTGTGCTGCCATTGGCCTTCTGGGCTGCCAGTGCCCATTACCAGAGCTGAGGGAGAGGATCCTGCCCTCTATCCTCAGGGCATCCAGGGAGAAGGCTCCAGGGAGACCTCAGAGCAGCCTTCCAGCAGCTGAAGGGCTCCAGGAGAGCTGAGGAGGGACTTGGGCCAAGGGCTGGGAGGGACAGGCTGAGGGACAATGGCTTTGAGCTGGGAGAGGGGAGACTGAGAGTGGAGAGGAGGAAGAGATCCTTGGCAGTGAGGCTGGGGAGACTCTGGCACAGGCTGCCCAGGGAGGCTGTGGCTGTGCCCTGCCTGGAGGTGCTCAGGACCAGGCTGGATGAGGCCTGGAGCAAGCTGTGCTGGTGGGAGGTGTCCCTGCCCATGGCAGGGGGTTGGAGCTGGATGAGCTTTGAGGTCCTTTCCAACCCAAACCCAAACTGGTTTGGGCTGGCAAAGGCCTCTGAGAGCATCCAGGCCAACCCCAACCCCCCCGTGGCCACCAAGCCCTGGCCCCATGGCCACCCCTTGCCGGGACCCCTCCAGCCATGGGGACTCCACCACCCCCTGGGCAGCCTCTGCCAAGCCCTGCCCAGGGATTGCTTAGCCAGGGGCTGTGTGGCTGTGAGGGGAGACAAAACCACAGCCACAGGGTGGGAGGGGTTGGAAGGGACCTCTGGGGAACACTGAGGCCAATCCCTCTGCCCAGCCAGGGTCCCCCAGAGAAGGTCACAGAGGGACTCCTGCAGGTGGGGTCTGAATGGCTCCCCAGATGGAGACTCCACCACCCCCGGGCAGCCTGCTCCAGGCCTCCAGCAGCCTTCAACCAAGGAAGTTCCTCCTCATGTCTTGATGGAACTTCTGATAGAATCACAGAGGCAGGGAAAGGTTTGGGCTGGCAAAGGCCTCTGAGAGCATCCAGGCCAACCCCAACCCAACCCCCCCATGGCCACCCAGCCCTGGCCCCAGCTGCCATGGCCACAGCCTGCTGCAGCCCCTCCAGCCATGGGGACTCCACCACCTCCCTGGGCAGCCTCTGCCAGGCCCTGAGCACTCCTCCAGCAAAGACATTTGGCCTCCTCTCCAGCCTCAGCCTCCCCTGGCACAGTTTCAGGCCAGTTCCTCCAGTCCTGTCGTTGGTTACTTGGGAGCAGAGCCCAGCCCCAGCCTGCCTCACTCCAACCTCCTTCAGGTGTCTGCAGAGCTGGGGCAGATGCTCCTGAGGCACCTCGGTGGCTCCTGGTGCTGCTGACCCCCTGGGGAAGCTCAGACTCAGCCAGGGAACCCCAATGGGCTCTGTGCCCACCGAATGGGAGGCACCTCAGGAGATTACAGAACCACAGAACTGGCCAGCTTGGGATCACCAAGTCCAACCTATCCCCCAGCACCATCTGATCAGCTCAGCCATGGCACCAAGGGCCTCACCCAGGCTCTATTTAAGCACCTCCAGGGGTTGTGACTCCACCACCTCCCTGGGCAGCACATCCCAAGGGCCAATCTCTCTGGCTGGGAAGAATTTCTTCCTCCCCTCCAGCCTAAACCTCCCCTGGCACAGCTTGAGACTGTGTCCTCTTGTTCTGGTGCTGCTTGCCTGGGAGAAGAGCCCAACCCCCACCTGGCTGCAACCTCCCTTCAGGGGGTTGGGGAGAGCAATGAGGTCTCCCCTGAGCCTCCTCTCCTCTAGGCTGGGCAACCCCAGCTCCCTCAGCCTCACCCAGTCCAAGCCCCCTGCCCGAGCAGGAGCACCCAGGGCAGGTCCTCGGGGGACAGCCCTGAGCCCTGTGTGCCTGGGGCGGCAGACAGCAGCAGCCCTGGCACTCTGCTGAGGCTGAGGGCACAGCCAGGGAGGTCCTGGCTCTGCCTGGCCTCGGGGGTGCAGGGCTGTGTCTCAGGGCTCCTCTGGCTGCAGCTTTGCTGGGGGGCTTGGGAAGCCCCCTGGTGTCTTGGCCACTCTCTCTGCAGGATGAGGCGGCTGTGCTGCTGCTGCTGAGCATCTTCTGCCTGTGTTTGCTTCCCTGGCATGCTGCAGAGCTCTTGGGAAGGGCTGGTGGGAATGAAGGGGGAGGCTGGCACAGCCACTTCCTGCTTTCCCCATGGAGCTTCCTGGCACCACTGCAGCTGCTTTCTGACCAGGGCTGACGAGGGCCAGCCCAGGTGGGCATCGCTGGGGCATGGCATTGCCAGTGCCTTGGTCATCCTCTTGTGTCAGTGATGCATCTCCCACCCTGACTCTGCTCTGCTGAGGCCTCCCCTGCAGGGCTGGGGCAGCTCTGGAGCCCTCAGCACAGCCAGGGCCCTGGGGGAGCAGGGCCAGGGGAGGCCACAGCAGTGCTGGCAGGGCTGGAAGCCCTCTGCTGGGAGCCAGGCTGAGAGGGTTGGGGTTGTGCAGGCTGCAGAGGAGAAGGCTCCAGGGAGACCTTCTGGTGGCCTTGAAGTGCTTCAAGGAGCCTGGAAGAAAGCTGGGGAGAGACTTCTGAGCAGGGCCTGATGTGCCAGGCCAAGGGGAGAGGGTTTGGAGCTAGAAGAGGCAGATGGAGAGTGGAGAGAAGGAGAAGTGTGTGACACTGAGGCTGGGGAGAGCCTGTGCCAGGCTGCCCAGCGAGCTGGGAGCTGCCCCATGGCTGGCAGCGGTGCAGGTCAGGCTGTGTGGGGCTGGGAGCAGCCTGCTGGGGTTGGGGATGTCCCTGGGGGCTGCAGGGGGTTGGGCTGGAGGAGCTCTGAAGGTGCCTTCCCACCCAAGGCACCCCCTGATGCTGTGATCCACGGCATCCCTCTTGGCTGCCCTTCCCAGCAGAGCTGCCAGCTGCAGATCCTGTCCCTCTGCCACCCCCTAGCTGCTCTGAGGCTGAGCATGTCAGCAGTGGAGGCCTGCCCACGGGTGTCTGCTGGTGTGGCTGGAGGGGGACCTGATCCCCACAGCTCCTGCAGCAAGGAGCCAGGCAGGGCCCAGGGAGCATGGCCAGAGCCAGCCAGGGGGCTGGGCTGTGCCTGGCAGGGCTGCAGGACGCTCTGCAGGATGCTGCCAGCCCTAAAGCCCTCCTGGGGGTGTTGACCCCAGCAGAGGTTGGCTGCTGCTTGGCTGCTGGGGAGCCCTGGCTGGGCCGGAGGGCAGGCAGGGGGGAAGTCCTGGAGAGTCCATCTGCCCTCTGGGAGCTGCTGGCCTCCCTCCTCAGCAGCACCTGGAGCCTCCAGGCTTCCTTGGGACACAGGCTGGAGCCTCTGCAGGCACTGCCAGCATCCCTCAGGGGCTTCTGTTCTGCAGCCCCCCCCCCCACCCCGGCTCAGCTCATTTTAACCCTTTAAATGTTTCACTTGATTATTTACTTGGCACTGGGAGGCCACAGCTCCAATCCCTGGGGCACTCCTGGGCTCCTCACTCCAAGAAGGACACTGAGAGGCTGGAGCAGGGCCAGGGAAGGGCAAGAGAGCTGGGGAAGGGGCTGGAGAAGAGGGCTGGGGAGGAGCAGCTGAGGGAGCTGGGGGGTTGAGCCTGGAGCAGAGGAGGCTGAGGGAGACCTCCTTGCTCTCTGCAGCTCCCTGAGAGGAGGCCACCAGGGAGACCTCAGAGCAGCCTTGCAGGAGCTGAAGGGCTCCAGGAGAGCTGGGGAGGAACTTGGCCTGGGTTGTGTTGTGTGAATCAAAGCAAAGGATGCTGAGAGCAGGACCTGGGGGTGCTGAGCAGCAGCCAGCAATGGGCACTGGCAGCCCAGAAGGCCAATGGCAGCACAGCTGCCATTGGCCTTCTGGGCTGCCAGTGCCCATTGCCAGAGCTGGAGGGAGAGGATCCTGCCCTCTATCCTCAGGGCATCCAGGGAGAAGGCTCCAGGGAGAGCTCAGAGCAGCCTTCCAGCACCTGAAGGGCTCCAGGAGAGCTGGGGAGGGACTCTGGACAAGGGCTGGGAGGGACAGGCTGAGGGACAATGGCTTTGAGCTGGGAGAGGGGAGACTGAGAGTGGAGAGGAGGAAGAGATCCTTGGCAGTGAGGCTGGGGAGACTCTGGCACAGGCTGCCCAGGGAGGCTGGGGCTGTGCCCTGCCTGGAGGTGCTCAGGACTGTAGTGGGTTGGGGCAGCCCCCTCCCCACCACGGGCAAAATGGCAACTCTGACAGACAGAAAGAGAGAGAGGCAGACCCCACGCAAGGTCTTATAGCGGTGCAGGGGGGGTGGTAGGAGATACCTGGTTCCCTGTGTCCACCCACTGGGCTGGACTGCTGGACACAGGAAGCACACCATGCAGCAGAGGGCACCCAGCCCAAACCATCACAAGGACCAGGCTGGATGAGGCCCTGAGCAAGCTGTGCTGGGGGAGGGGTCCCTGCCCATGGCAGGGGGCTGGAGCTGGCTGAGCTTTGAGCTCCCTTCCGACCCAAACCCACTGTGGGATTCCTCCTGAGCTGCTTTCCCCCATCCAGAGTGGAGGAGGGACACAAGATGCTCTCCGTGCACAAGGAGCAGCTGAGGGAGCTGGGGGGTTGAGCCTGGAGCAGAGGAGGCTGAGGGAGACCTCATTGCTCTCTGCAGCTCCCTGAGAGGAGGCTGCAGCCGGGGGGGGGTTGGGCTCTGCTCCCCAGGCTCAGGGGACAGAAGGAGAGGAACTGGCCTGAAACTGTGCCAGGGGAGGCTGAGGTTGGAGAGGAGGCCAAATGTCTTTGCTGGAGGAGTGCTCAGGGCCTGGCAGAGGCTGCCCAGGGAGGTGGTGGAGTCCCCCTGGCTGGAGGGGCTGCAGCAAGCTGTGGCCATGGCAGCTGGGGCCAGGGCTGGGGGGCCATGGGGGGGTTGGGGTTGGCCTGGGTGAGCTCAGAGGCTTTGCCAAGCCAAACAGTTCTGTGGTTCTACAGGTGGGGCAGAGGCTCCTTGCTCCTGAGCTAAGCTGACTTTGCTTCAAGCCCAGAGCCACCCAGAGAGGGTCTGCTGCTACCTTCCTGATCCCCAGAGGGGCCAGCCAGGGAGCAGGCAGTGCTTGACAGCGACAGGAGACTTCTCTCTCCTCCTTACCAGCCTCCTGGGCGGTGACCACTTGATGGTTGGCAGCACTTTGGGGCTGCCACGGTTTAAGAGGAGCATTTCCTCCCCCTCTGATCATCTGCAGCCTGTTCACTGGGTGCCCAGGGCTGGGGACAGCAATCAGAGCAGCGCTGCAGCAGGAGTGGTTTGCACTCTGCATCTCCTTCCTCTTCACACCTGGGCAAAGGAGTTTTGCCTATCAAGCAGAGCTGGAACCAGCCCCAGGATTGCTGATCATGGAAATAGAGAATGGTTTGGGTAGGAAGGGAGCTCCAAAGCTCATCCAGTCCAACCCCCCAGATCAGATGAGGAGGACCAGAGGTGGATCAGATGAGGAGGAGTAGAGGTGGATCAGATGAGGAGGACCAGAGGTGGATCAGATGAGGAGGAGTAGAGGTGGATCAGATGAGGAGGACCAGAGGTGGATCAGATGAGGAGGAGTAGAGGTGGATCAGATGAGGAGGAACAGAGGTGGATCAGATGAGGAGGACCAGAGGTGGATCAGTTGGGGAGGAGCTGGCCACAGCCCTGCAGGTGAGGTCTCCCCAGAGCAGAGGGGCAGGATCCCCACTCCCCACCTCTGGCAATGGGCACTGGCAGTGCCCATTGCTGGCTCCTCTCCAGCACCCACCAGCACCCCCAAGTCCTTTTCCTCAGGGCTTCTCTGGATCTCACCCTCCCCAGCCTGGCCTGGTACAGAGGGTTGCCCTGACCTAGGTGCAGGACCTTGCACTTGGCCTTGTTGGACCTCAGGAGATCCTCCCTGGCTCCTCCTGAGCTCTGGTGTCACTCAAATCCGTGCTCAGGAGATCTCCCTCTGGCTGCCCCTGCAGCAGACGGCATCAGCCTGCACTTGGAGGCCTCTCCCACACCAGGGAGGACTGTTCCCAGCTCAGGGCAGGGCAAATGCCTCCCAAAAGCCCTTCCAGTCCATCACAGGCTCCTGAGCTGTGCCTGTGAGGTGGTGACCAGGGATGCTCTTGGCCCCAGAGGGCTGAAGCTGCAGGAGCTGTTGGAGCACCTTGTGCTGCACCTCGTCCACAGCCTCTCCGGGCAGCCTGCTCCAGGCTCCAGCAGCCTCACACCCAAGAAGTTTCTCCTCCTGTTGAGTTGGAACCTCCTGGGCTCCAGTCTGTGTCCATTGCCTCTTGTCCTGTGGCAGGACAGCCCTGAGCAGAGCCTGGCTGGAGCTGCAGGAGCTGTTGGAGCACCTTGTGCTGCACCTCGTCCCCAGCAGGATGTGTCCCAAGGGGGCAGCTCCAGGCTCTGGGCAGCAGATGCATGAATCCCACCTCCATGCCTGGCTTTGGGGTGTGGGGTGCAGGGGGTGGGGGGGGTGTGAGCAGCTGGGGCTGTCTTGGATGGCTGGGTGCTGGTTTGGTTCATGCAGGGCACAGGGCAGGCTGCACAGCCCTGGGAGGAGAGGCTGAGGGAGCTGGGGGTGCTTAGCCTGGAGAGGAGGAGGCTCAGGGCAGACCTCATTGCTCTCTACAGCTCCCTGAAGGGAGGTTGGAGCCAGGTGGGGGTTGGGCTCTTCTCCCAGACCCCCAGCACCAGAACAAGAGGACACAGTCTCAAGCTGTGCCAGGGGAGGTTTAGGCTGGAGGTGAGGAGAAAGTTCTTCCCAGAGAGAGTCATTGGCCCTTGGGATGTGCTGCCCAGGGAGGTGGTGGAGTCACCGTCCCTGGAGGGGTTCCAGAGGGGACTGCATGTGGCACTTGGTGCCATGGACTGGTCATAGGGTCTGTGGTGACAGCTTGGACCTGATGATCTTTGAGGTCTCTTCCAAGCTTGGTGACTCTGTGACTCTGCTGTGGAACTCAGGGCAGGCTTTTGGCTGCAGTCACAGCATGGGAGGGGTTGGAAGGGACCTCTGGAGATCATCCAGTCCACCCCCTGCCAGGGCAGAGCACACAGAACACATCCAGGTGGGGGCTGAAAGGCTCCAGAGCAGGAGACTCCACAAGCTCTCTGGGCAGCCTGCTCCAGGGCTCTGCACCCTCACACCAAACAACTTTCTCCTCCTGCTCAGGTGGAACTTCCTGGGTTCCAATTTGTGCCCCTTGGCCTGTCCCTGGGCACCACTGAGCAGAGTCTGGCCCCAGCCTCTTGACATCTGCTAGCTGGATATCGATGAGCACTGAGAAGGTGTCCCAAAGCCACCATGGCCGGAGGGGCTGCAGCAAGCTGTGGCCATGGCACCTGGGGCCATGGTCTGGTGGCCATGGGGGGGTTGGGTTGGGGTTGGCCTGGATGATCCAGAGGGCTTTGCCAGCCCCAGCAATTGTGTGCTCCTGTGGTTCTGTGCTGAGCTGGAGAAGGGCAGATGGGGGCTGAAAGGCTCCACACCAGGAGGCTCCACAACCTCTCTGGGCAGCCTGCTCCAGGCTCCGGCAGCCTCACCCCCAAGAAGTTTCTCCTCCTGTTGAGGTGGAACCTCCTGGGTTCCAGTCTGTGTCCACTGCCTCTTGGCCTACCACAGGGCACCACTGAGCAGAGCCTGGCCCCTGCTTGCCCCCCACCCCTCAGACACTTCAGATGGCAGCCTCTTGACCTTGCTGGCAGGGCAGGCAGAGCTCAGCAGCTGGGCTGCGGATGGAGCCAAGGGCTGATGTCACAGGCTGTGGTCTGGGGGCGAAGTGGCAAAGTGGCTTACTGGTGCCGACAGGGGGATTTTGGAGCAGGGCTGGCTGTGATGGAGGGGAAAAGCTTCAGCTCAGCAGAGCTGGGAGGTGCTGAGGCTATAAAACACGAACAGTGCTCTAACTGGATTTGAGGAGACTTTGGATTGAAGGCATTTGGCTTTTCCACTCTCCATCTCCATGTGTCAAATCCTGGTGCCGCCGGGGAGCTGCTTTCTGGGCTGGCACAGAGCCTGCAGGGGGGGGGGGCACAGGCAGCTGCTGGGGTGTCCTACCCCTGCTGCAGCCTGCCCAAGCCATGGACACAATCACTGAGAGCTCCTCCAGTCCTGCAAAACCAGAATGCAGCTCTGGGAGGCTGGAAGGGTGAGGAAACCAAGCACCAGCCCCACGGCTGGGAGGGCTGCTTGCTTACCGCCTCGCTCTGCTGCCAGGAGGAGGAAATCCATCTTCTGGAGATCCTGCTGGCCACGAGGCTTTGGATGCAGCCCAGGCTGCCACTGGCCTTCTGGGCTGCAAGTGCAGAGCAGCTCTGGAGAAAAGGCCTTGGGGGTGCTGGAGGAGGAGAAGCTCAGCAGGAGCCAGCAGGGAGCACTGGCAGCCCAGAGAGCCAAGCAGAGCCTGGGCTGCAGCAGGAGCAGTGTGGCCAGCAGGGCCAGGGAGGGGATTCTGCCCCTCTGCTCCACTCTGCTGAGAGCACAGCTGCAGCTCTGGGGTCCAGCTCTGGAGCCTCTGTGCCAGGAAGGCTCTGGAGGGGCTGGAAGGTGTCCAGAGCAGGGCCAGGAGGAGGAGCAGAGGGCTGGAGCTGCTCTGATCTGGAGACAGCCTGAGAGAGTTGGGGCTGTGCAGGCTGCAGAGGAGAAGGCTCCCAGGAGACCTCATTGTGGCCTCCCAGGAGCTGCAGGGGGCTGCAGGAAAGCTGGGGAGGGGCTTTGGAGGGTGTCAGGGAGGGAACACGAGCCAGCAGTGTGCCCAGGGGGCCAAGAGGGCCAAGGGCATCCTGGCCTGCAGCAGGAACAGTGTGGCCAGCAGGAGCAGGGAGGTCATTCTGCCCTGTGCTCTGCACTGCTGAGGCCACACCTTGAGTCCTGTGTCCAGTTCTGGGCCCCTCAGGTTAGGAAGGACATTGAGAGACTTGAAGGTGTCCAGAGAAGGGCAACAAGGCTGGGGAGAGGCCTTGAGCACAGCCCTGGGAGGAGAGGCTGAGGGAGCTGGGGGTGCTGAGCCTGGAGAGGAGGAGGCTCAGGGGAGACCTCATTGCTCTCTCCAGCTCCCTGAAGGGAGGTTGGAGCCAGCTGGGGGTTGGGCTCTTCTCTCTAGCAAGCAGCCCCAGAACAAGAGGACACAGTCTCAAGCTGTGCCAGGGGAGGTTTAGGCTGGAGGTGAGGAGAAAGTTCTTCCCAGAGAGAGTCATTGGCCCTTGGGATGTGCTGCCCAGGGAGGTGGTGGAGTCACCGTCCCTGGAGGGGTTCCAGAGGGGACTGGATGTGGCACTTGGTGCCATGGGCTGGTCATGGGGTCTGTGGGGACAGGTTGGACTCGATGATCTTTGAGGTCTCTTCCAACCTTGGTGACACTGAGACTGTGGATAGGACTGGGGGGATGGAGCAGAACTAGAAGTGGGGAGATGGAGCTTGGCTGAGAGGAAGAAGTTGTTGCCCAGGAGGGTGCTGAGAGCCTGGCACAGGCTGCCCAGGGAGGTGGTGGCAGCCTCCTGCCTGGAGGTGTTTGCAGCCAGGCTGGAGGTGGCTGTGAGCAACCTGCTGTGGTGTGAGGTGTCCCTGCCCATGGCAGGGGGTTGGGGCTGGCTGAGCCTTGAGGCCCCTTCCAGCCCTGGCAGCTCTGTGGTTCTGATTGCTGCCTCCTGTCCAGCAGCCACCAGCACCCCGAGTCCTTCTCTGCTGGGCTGCTCTGGATCTCATCCCCCCAGCCTGGATTGGTGTCAAGGGTTGCCCTGACCCCGCTGCAGGACCTTGCCCTGGGCCTTGTTGAACCCCAGGAGGTTCTCCTGAGCTCACTTTTCAGCCTGGCTAAATCCCTCTGGGTGGATTCTGTCCCTGCCCTGTCCCCCACTCCACTCAGCTTGGTGCCACCTCAGACTTGCTGAGGGTGCCTCAATCTCTCTGTCATTCCTGGAGATATTGATCAGCCCTGTGGACCCCTGAGGGACACCACTGCCACCTGCCCTCGTTTGGCCATCGAGCCACTGACCACTGCCCTTTGGAAGTGACCATCCAGCCAGTTCCTCAGGCACTGCCCAGCAGCACCCACCCAACCCACAGCTCTGCAGCTCAGGGAGTAGGATGCTGCTGGGGTCTGTGCCAGGGGCTGTGTGCAAGTCCACATGGTCCACACCTGGGAGGAGTGATGGGGACAGCCCCAGCAGGGAGCAGGGCAGGCTGCCTGGGGAGAGCTGATCTGCGTGTGGCTGGCAGGAGATGCTAAGGGGAAGGTGGTGGTGGCTGCTGTGACAGCTTCATTGGCTCCCCATCTTCATCTAAATTGAGATCAGATGGGGAGGGCCAGAGGTGGATCAGAGGTGGAGGGCCAGAGGTAGATGAGATGAGGAGGACCAGAGGTGGATCAGATGAGGAGGGACAGAGGTAGATGAGATGTGAGGACCAGAGGTGGATCAGATGAGGAGGACCAGAGGTGGATCAGATCTGGAGGGCCAGAGGTGGATCAGATGAGGAGGGACAGAGGTGGATCAGTTGGGGAGGACCGGAGGTGGATCAGATGTGGAGGACCAGAGGTGGATCAGATGTGGATGGACAGAGGTAGATGAGATGTGAGGACCAGAGGTGGATCAGATGTGGAGGACCAGAGGTGGACCAGATGTGGATGGCCAGAGGTGAATCAGATGAGGATGGCTAGAGGTGGATCAGATGAGGAGGGCCAGAGGCAGATCAATTGGTTAGGACCAGAGATGGATCAGATGAGGAGGACCAGAGCTGGATCAGATATGAACGGCCAGAGGCAGATCAATTGGTTAGGACCAGAGGTGGATCAACTGGGAAGAATTAGCAGTGGATCAGCTGGGGAAGGTAAATCAGAGTGGGAGGATCAGGTGGATCAGCCAGGGGGGTCCAACCCATCTCCGTGGTGGGAGCAGGACCAAAGCTTTGTGTCAGCAGGGGAAGAGCAGCAGCAGGATCAGCTCAGCCTCAGCTGGGGTGGAGCTGCCAGTGCTGAGGAGCCAACTGGCTGCCACCCCCTGCCAGGGGCACCAGCTGTGCCTCTGCTCAGCCCTGGCTGGGGATGCTCCCCTGAGGGCAGGGTGGTCCCTGGGGGGTCACAGCTGGGGGGTGACGGGTGGGGGGTCCCCTCACAGACTGCACAGTGTGCTTTCCTTCTCAGGCTGCTGGGCGGGCTGGGGGTGCTGCAGGCACCGGCAGAGAGCAAGGAGCAGCCACACCGCCTCCTCCAGCTGGCAGAGCAGGGCCCCTGTGCTGTGCAACAGCAGGGCTCAGCGTGGCAGGGGAGCAGGATGAGGACCCCTGTGAGGGAAGCTCTCAAGCCTGGAGGCATCAGCCCCCAGCTGCTGAGGGCCCCACGGCGCGCAGTGGGCTGAGACTGGCTGGGGGCTGGCAGCTCCTGGGCTGGGCTCACAGCTCCTGGGCTGGGCTGGCAGCTCCTGGGCTGGGCTCACAGCTCCTGGGCTGGGCTGGCAGCTCCTGGGCTGGGCTCACAGCTCCTGGGCTGGGCTGGCAGCTCCTGGGCTGGGCTGGCAGCTCCTGGGCTGGGCTCACAGCTCCTGGGCTGGGCTGGCAGCTCCTGGGCTGGGCTCACAGCTCCTGGGCTGGGCTGGCAGCTCCTGGGCTGGGCTGGCAGCTCCTGGGCTGGGCTCACAGCTCCTGGGCTGGGCTGGCAGCTCCTGGGCTGGGCTGGCAGCTCCTGGGCTGGGCTGGCAGCTCCTGGGCTGGGCTCACAGCTCCTGGGCTGGGCTGGCAGCTCCTGGGCTGGGCTGGCAGCTCCTGGGCTGGGCTGGCAGCTCCTGGGCTGGGCTCACAGCTCCTGGGCTGG
Organism: Picus viridis; assembly: GCA_033816785.1. Lineage (NCBI taxonomy): Eukaryota > Metazoa > Chordata > Aves > Piciformes > Picidae > Picus > Picus viridis. The sequence continues at coordinate 8,160,848 of CM066602.1, forward strand.
GCTGGCAGCTCCTGGGCTGGGCTGGCAGCTCCTGGGCTGGGCTGGCAGCTCCTGGGCTGGGCTCACAGCTCCTGGGCTGGGCTGGCAGCTCCTGGGCTGGGCTCACAGCTCCTGGGCTGGGCTGGCAGCTCCTGGGCTGGGCTGGCAGCTCCTGGGCTGGGCTCACAGCTCCTGGGCTGGGCTGGCAGCTCCTGGGCTGGGCTCACAGCTCCTGGGCTGGGCTGGCAGCTCCTGGGCTGCTCTGACCCTCCCTGCTGACCCCAGGTCCCTCACAGGTTGCCCCAGGCACAGCTCCAGGAGTCAGCTCAGGCCTGCAGCCACCAGGGTGGCTTTCAGAGCCATCCTCAGGTGCTTCCCCCTCCTCCCACTTGTCCTCCAGCTGCTCAGCTTCCCCCCGCGGTGTCCCCGGGCTCCTCAGGCCTTGTGTCTCTCTAGGTGAAGGCTCTTTAATCCCAGCTGACATTTCTGCCACCTTGGAGCCATTTCCTTTCTTCTACTCCAATTTTCATCCTCTTCTCCACAGCTGGGAAGCCTTTCTTTGTCCTGAGCCAGAGGGGATGTGTCTCTCATTGCCTCTCTTATCATATTCCAGGAGGTTGGAGCTGGTTAATGAAAATCCTCCTCTGCTCTGCTGTGTCACTTCCACTCCCATCCTCCCCAGCCTGCTTCCCTCGGGAAATGAAAGCACAGAGGCTGCGGTGCTGTGGCCTTTCCCCTCCCCCTGCTGGCTCCCCAAAGTGGTGGAGGCTCTTAGAAAATGAGGGATGGGAGCTCCAAATGTGGGGGCAGGGCCAGGGGGAGGTGCAAGGGGCAGAGGGTGGCGCAGAGGGGCTGGAGCTCATCCCCAGGGCACAGCACAGGGCTGGAGCTCATCCCCAGAGAAGGGCAACAAGGCTGGGGAGGGGTCTGGAGCACAGCCCTGGGGGGAGAGGCTGAGGGAGCTGGGGGTGCTGAGCCTGCAGAAGAGGAGGCTCAGGGGAGACCTCATTGCTCTCTACAGCTCCCTGAAGGGAGGTTGGAGCCAGGTGGGGGTTGGGCTCTTCTCCCAGGCAAGCAGCCCCAGAACAAGAGGACACAGTCTCAAGCTGTGCCAGGGGAGGTTTAGGGTGGAGGTGAGGAGAAAGTTCTTCCCAGAGAGAGGAATTGGCCCTTGGGATGTGCTGCCCAGGGAAGTGGTGGAGTCACCGTCCCTGGAGGGGTTCCAGAGGGGACTGGATGTGGCCCTTGGAGCCAGGGTTTGGTTGTCAGGAGGGGTTGGGTGACAGGTTGGACCTGATGATCTCTGAGGTCTTTTCCAGCCTGGCTGATTCTGTGGGTCTGTGATTCTCTGAATGCTTTCCCTGAAGCTGCTCAAGCCCTGAAGTGCCTCAGCAGGGCCAAGCCCTGTGCTAAGGAGAGTGCTTAAAATCCCTACCTCCTGCTCTGGGGAGCAGGGAATCCCAGCATGGGAGGGGTTTGGGAGGGTCCTCTGGAGCTCATCCACCCTGCCAGAGCAGGGGCAGCCAGGGCAGGGCACACAGAACACATCCAGCTGGGGCTGGAAAGGCTCCAGAGCAGGAGACTCCACAACCTCTCTGGGCAGCCTGCTCCAGGCTCCAGCAGCCTCACACCAAAGCAGGTTTTGCTTCTGGAGGTGAACTGTGCTGTGCTCTGACTTGTTCCCTTCATGGATGCTGGGTCCAGGGTAAACTTGATCCTTCTGAGCTCCTCTGCTGGGGGAGGTGTGTGCCAGGGTGGTGCTGCTGCTCTGGCAGCTCCTGGCAGGGGTGGCAGCAGGGTGAAAGCCAGCAGCAAGCTTCCCTTCCAGCCAGCTGCAAGCCTGCAGTCACTGCATTTGGAGAGACCACAGCTGGAGCTCTGTGTCCAGTTCTGGAGCCTCTCTTCAAGGGGGCTTGGATGTGGCCCTTGGAGTCATGGTTCGGCTCTCAGGAGGTGCTGGGTGACAGCTTGGACTCGATGAGCTCTGAGGGGGCCTACAGGAAGGCTGGGGAGGGACTGCTCAGGCTCTCAGGGAGTGATAGGACTAGGGGGAATGGCCTGAAGCTGGAGGTGGGGAGATTGAGGCTGGAGGGGAGGAGGAAGTTCTTCCCCAGGAGAGTGGTGAAGCCCTGGAATGGGTTGTGCAGGGAGGTGGTTGAGGCCCCGTCCCTGGAGGGGTTTAAGCCCAGGCTGGATGAGGCTGTGGGCAGCCTGATCTAGTGTGGGGTGTCCCTGCCCATGGCAGGGGGTTGGGACTGGCTGATCCTTGTGGTCCCTTCCAACCCTGACTGATTCTATGATACTACTATGAGGGCTTTTCCATCCTCCCTGATTCCATGATTTAGGAGCAGCCTTGGTGCCACCAAGGGCAGGGTGCTGCAGGGGTTTGGGCTGTCCTCTGGAGCTGGGATTCCAGCCAGCATGGATTTAGGAGGGGCAGGTCCTGCCTCTCCAACCTGATCTCCTTCCATGCCCAGGTGACTGCCTGGTGGCTGTGGGGCAGGCTGTGGATGAGGTCTGCCTGGACTGCAGCAAGGCCTTTGACACCATCCCCCACAGCCAACTCCTGGCCAAGCTGTCAGCCCCTGGCTGGGACAGCAGCACTCTGAGCTGGGTTAGGAACTGGCTGGAGGCTGAGCCCAGAGGGTGCTGGTGAATGGTGCCACAGCCAGCTGGCAGCCAGGCACCAGTGGTGTGCCCCAGGGATCAGTGCTGGGCCCCAGCCTGTTCAATATCTTCATTGATGATCTGGAGGAGGGGATTGAGACAGTCAGCAGCAAATGTGCAGCTGACACCAAGCTGGGAGCAGATGTTGGTCAGTCAGAGGCCAGAAGGGCTCTGCAGAGGGACCTTGCCAGGCTGCACAGATGGGCAGAGGCCAACAGGATGGCATTCAACAAGTCCAAGTGCCAGGGGCTGCACTTTGGCCACAGCAACCCCAGGCAGAGCTACAGGCTGGGGGCAGAGTGGCTGAGAGCTGCCAAAGAGAGAGGGACCTGGGGGTGCTGATTGACAGCTGCCTGAACAGGAGCCAGCAGTGTGCCCAGGGGGCCAAGAAGGCCAAGGGCATCCTGGCCTGCAGCAGGAGCAGTGTGGCCAGCAGGAGCAGGGAGGTCATTGTGCCCTGTGCTCTGCACTGGTTAGGCCACACCTTGAGTCCTGTGTCCAGTTCTGGGCCCCTCAGGTTAGGAAGGACATTGAGAGACTTGAAGGTGTCCAGAGAAGGGCAACAAGGCTGGGGAGAGGCCTTGAGCACAGCCCTGGGAGGAGAGGCTGAGGGAGCTGGGGGTGCTGAGCCTGGAGCAGAGGAGGCTCAGGGGAGACCTCATTGCTCTCTCCAGCTCCCTGAAGGGAGGTTGGAGCCAGGTGGGGGTTGGGCTCTTCTCTCTAGCAACCAGCCCCAGAACAAGAGGACACAGTCTCAAGCTGTGCCAGGGGAGGTTTAGGCTGGAGGTGAGGAGAAAGTTCTTCCCAGAGAGAGTTGTTGGCCCTTGGGATGTGCTGCCCAGGGAGGTGGTGGAGTCACCGTCCCTGGAGGGGTTCCAGAGGGGACTGGATGTGGCACTTGGTGCCATGGGCTGGTCATGGGGTCTGTGGTGCCAGGTTGGACTCGATGATCTTCAAGGTCTCTTCCAGCCTTGGTGAGACTGTGAGACAGTGAGACTGTGATTCTGTGGTTCTGTGAGACTGTGAGAGTGGGATTCTGCTCTCTCAGCCAGCTGTGAGCCATGGGGAGAGGCAGGGGAGGCCCTGGCACCGCTCCCTGCTCTGCAGCTGGATGCTTCCACGCTTCCTCTTTCCAGGAAGGGTTTTTGGTTGTCCTTTGTTGTCTCCCTGGCTGGTGAGGAGCTGGGCTCTGGGCATGGGGAGATCCCAGCTGAGCAAGCCCCTGAGGAAGCTGCTAATTTGAAGCCCTGTCTGCAATAATTAAACCATTATCTGGAGGGAAGGAGAGAACAGATAACAAAAAGGGCTCTAATTAAAACCCAAAGCCGGGATGAGTTCAGGCCGTGGGCCAGGGCACAGCCTGCTCTGCTGGGGAGAGCTTCATCTGTAATTGCTCTGCAGAACATCAGTCCCACCAGAAACCCATCTGCTCCTCCTCAGGGGACCCAGGCTGACCCAGAAACCTTCTGCTCTTTGTCCTGCCCCATGCTCCTCAGCCCAGGCACAGCCAGAGGGTGGCTCCCAGGAGGGCACAGGGGTGCTGAGCCCCAGCCTGAGCACTTCTTGGGCCTCAGGAACTGGATTCACACAGAGTCACCGAGGCTGGAAGAGACCTCAAAGCTCATCATGTCCAAGCTGTCACCACAGACCTCATGACTAAACCATGGCTCCAAGTGCCACATCCAATCCCCTCTGGAACCCCTCCAGGGATGGGGACTCCACCACCTCCCTGGGCAGCACATCCCAAGGGCCAATCTCTCTTGCTGGGAAGAACTTTCTCCTCCCCTCCAGCCTAAACCTCCCCTGGCACAGCTTGAGACTGTGTCCTCTTGTTCTGGTGCTGTGTGCCTGGGAGAAGAGCCCAACCCCCACCTGGCTCCAACCTCCCTTCAGGGAGCTGTAGAGAGCAGTAAGGACATCTCTGGAAGATTTGGTCCTTACCTTCCCTCAGCCCTGTCCAGGCTTCAGGCATGGCTGATGTGGAGACCCAGGAGCGGGGGGTTGTGTCCTTGAGTCCTGTGCCCAGCTCTGGGCCCCTCAGTTGAAGAAGGACATTGAGACTCTTGAAGGTGTCCAGAGAAGGGCAACAAAGCTGGGGAGGGGTCTGGAGCACAGACCCCCTGGGAGGAGAGGCTGAGGGAGCTGGGGGTGCTGAGCCTGGAGAGGAGGAGGCTCAGGGGGAGACCTCATTGCTCTCTCCAGCTCCCTGCAGAGAGGTTGCAGCCGGGGGGAGGGGGTTGGGCTCTTCTCCCAGGCACCCAGGGACAGGAGGAGAGGAATCACAGAACCACAGAACTGTCAGGGTTGGAAGGGACCTCAAGGATCATCCAGTTCCAACCCCCACAGTGAGCTGGTGGCATCAGCCCTGGGCTGGGCCAGTGTGGTGGAGCTGTGCCCTGCTGGCTCTGCCACCTGCAAGAACTGAGCTGTAGGTTGCTCAGGGTCCAGGATGGTGCTGGTGGAGCTGTGCCCTGGTGGAGCTGTGCCCTGGTGGAGCTATGCCCTACTGGCTCTGCCACCTGCAGGAACTGAGCTGTAGGATGCCCAGGGTCCAGGATGGTGCTGGTGGAGCTGTGAGCTGTGCCCTGCTGGGGCTGGGCAGTGGTGGAGCTGTGCTCTGCTGGCTCTGCCACCTGCAGGAACTGAGCTGCAGGATGCCCAGGGCCCAGGATGGTGCTGGTGGAGCTGTAAGCTGTGCCCTGCTGCAGGTGGGCAACGGTGGAGCTGTGCCCTGCTGTCTCTGCCACCTGCAGGAACTGGGCTGCAGGATGCCCAGGGCCCAGGATGGTGCTGGTGGAGCTGTAAGCTGTGCCCTGCTGGAGCTGTGCCCTGCTGGAGCTGTGCCCTGCTGGCTCTGCCACCTTCAGGAACTGGGCTGCAGGATGCCCAGGGCCCAGGATGGTGCTGGTGGAGCTGGGCACTGCTGGCTCTGCCACCTGCAGGAACTGGGGGCTGTAGGATGCCAGGGCCCAGATTCATGTTGTGAGGAAGCCAGAGGTGTGAGGCTGCCTCACAGAGGTGGTCACTAAAGCTTCTGGAAAGCTCTCAGCTGCTGTGCTTGGGCTGTGAGGGGCCTGGGGCTTTGCCCAGGGCACCCTGGGTGCTGCTGGCAAGGATGGAGATGTGGAGCTGGAGATGTGGGAGAGAGATGTGGAGCTGGAGAGGTGTGGGAGAGAGATGTGGAGCTGGAGATGTGGGAGAGAGATGTGGAGCTGGAGATGTGGGAGAGAGATGTGGAGCTGGATGTGGAGCTGGAGGTGGGAGAGAGATGTGGAGCTGGAGATGTGGAGGAGGTGTGGGAGAGAGATGTGGAGCTGGAGGTGTGGGAGGAGATGTGGAGCTGGAGATGTGGGAGAGAGATGTGGAGCTGGAGATGTGGAGCTGGAGATGTGGGAGAGAGATGTGGAGCTGGAGGTGTGGGAGAGATGTGGAGCTGGAGATGTGGGAGAGAGATGTGGAGCTGGAGGTGTGGGAGAGAGATGTGGAGCTGGAGATGTGGGAGAGAGATGTGGAGCTGGAGATGTGGGAGAGAGATGTGGAGTGGAGCTGGAGGTGTGGGAGAGAGATGTGGAGCTGGAGATGTGGGAGAGAGATGTGGAGCTGGAGGTGTGGGGAGAGAGATGTGGAGCTGGAGCTGGGTGTGGGAGAGATGGGAGAGAGATGTGGAGCTGGAGATGTGGGAGAGAGATGTGGAGCTGGAGGTGTGGGAGAGAGATGTGGAGCTGGAGGTGTGGGAGAGAGATGTGGAGCTGGAGGTGTGGGAGGGATGTGGAGAGATGTGGGGTGGAGCTGATGTGGGCCTCCCTGGGCAGAGCTCGGCAGCAGCAGCCAGAGCTGCAGTGTCTGTGCCTCGCCCCTGGCTGCCTTTTCCATGTCAGTGTCCTCAGCTGCCCCCTCGCGGCTGCCCCTGCCGTGCCAGCTCCTCTCTCCCGAGCCGGGGGCCGAGGCGCCGGGCGCTGCCGCTGCCGGGCCCTGGCAGGGAGGGCACCCTGGGAGCAGCAGCAGGGGAGTTCCAGCCTGGGCTGGGGGTGGGCAGAGGTCAACCTGCAGCTTGTCTCTCAGAATCCTGAGCCCCAGCATGGGGAGGGCTGGAAGGGACCCCTGGAGCTCCCCCAGCCCTCCCCCTGCCCCAGCAGGGCTCCCACAGCAGCGTGCCCAGGGGCACAGTGCCCAGGGGGGTTGGAAGCTCTCCACGCCAGGAGGCTCCACAACCTCTCTGGGCAGCCTGCTCCAGGCTCCAGCAGCCTCACACCCAAGAAGTTTCTCCTCCTGTTCAGGGGTCCCAGTGAGTCCCTGGTGCCCCTTGCCCTGTCCCTGGGCACCACAGTCTCTGCCTGCTCCTTACTGGGACCAGTTTGGTGCTCCTCTGCCAGCTTCATCCTCCCCTTCCAAACTCCCTGGGGGGAACAGCTGAGATCAGAGCATCCTGTGGGTAGGATCCCAGAGCTGAGGGCTCTCAGCTCCATGAAGGATCCCAGGGTTGGAGCCCTGCCTGGATGAAGCCTGCTCTTCCTCTCAAGCATCCTCACGCCAAGGATGACCACAGCCTTCCCTGGCCCAGGTCTGCTCCTTCGGCATCGTGGTGGAAGGCTGCAAGAGGCTGTCCAGGGAAGGGGTGGAGGCTCCATCCCTGGAGGCTCCCAAGGTCAGACTTGCTGAGGCCCTGAGCGACCTGCGCTAGGTGGAGGTGTCCCTGCTGCCTGCAGGGGGTGGACAAGATGACCTTGGAGGGTCTCTTCCAACCCAACCCAACCCAATCCAACCCAGTCCAACCCAGTCCAACCCAACCCCTTCCAATCCAACCCAACCCCCAACCCAACCCCTTCCAACCCAACCCCAGTCCAACCCAACCCAACCCAACCCAACCCAGTCCAACCCAACCCCTTCCAATCCAACCCAACCCAACCCAACCCCTTCCAACCCAACCCTTCCAACCCAACCCAACCCAATCCAACCCAACCCAGTCCAACCCAACCCTATCCAACCCAACCCAACCCAATCCAACCCAACCCAACCCAACCCAGTCCAACCCAACCCCTTCCAATCCAACCCAACCCAACCCAATCCAGTCCAACTCAACACAACCCAACCCACCCCAACCCAACCCACCCCACCCCAATCCAATCCAATCCAATCCAATCCAACCCATGCAACCCAACCCAACCCACCCCAACCCAACCCAATCCAATCCAATCCAATCCAACCCAACCCAATGCAACCCAACCCAACCCCACCCAATCCAACCCAACCCAATCCATCTAATCAACCAACCCAACCCAACCCAATCCATCCAACCCAACCCAATCCAATCCAATCCAACCCAACCCAACCTAACCCAATCCATCCAACCCAACCCAACCCAATCCATCCAACCCAACCCAATCCAATCCAACCCAACCCAACCCAACCCAACCCAACCCAACCCAATCCAATGCAACCCAACCCAACCCAACCCAATCCAGTCCAACTCAACCCAACCCAACCCAGCCCAACCCAACCCAACCCACCCCAACCCACCCCAACCCAATCCAATCCAACCCAACCCAACCCACCCCAACCCAATCCAATCCAATCCAATCCAACCCAATGCAACCCAACCCAATCCATCCAATCCAATCCAACCCAATGCAACCCAACCCAATCCATCCAATCCAATCCAACCCAACCCAACCCAATCCATCCAACCCAACCCAATCCAATCCAACCCAATCCAACCCAACCCAATCCATCCAACCCAACCCAACCCAACCCAACCCAATCCATTCAACCCAACCCAATCCAATCCAACCCAATCCAACCCAACCCAACTCAATCCATCCAACCCAACCCAATCCAACCCAACCCAATCCAACCCAACCCAATCCAATCCAACCCAATGCAACCCAACCCAATCCATCCAATCCAATCCAACCCAATGCAACCCAACCCAATCCATCCAATCCAATCCAACCCAACCCAACCCAATCCATCCAACCCAACCCAACCCAATCCAATCCAATCCATCCAACCCAACCCAACCCAACCCAATCCATTCAACCCAACCCAATCCAATCCAACCCAATCCAACCCAACCCAACTCAATCCATCCAACCCAACCCAATCCAACCCAACCCAATCCAACCCAACCCAATCCATCCAATCCAATCCAACCCAACCCAACCCAATCCATCCAACCCAACCCATCCAACCCAATCCAACCCAACCCAACCCAATCCAATCCATCCAACCCAATCCATCCAATCCAACCCAATCCAATCCAACCCAATGCAACCCAACCCAATCCATCCAACTCAACCCAATCCAATCCGTCCAACCCAACCCGTCCAACCCAACCCAAATCCAACCCAATCCAATCCAACCCAATCCAACCCAACCCAACCCACCCCAACCCAATCCAACCCAATCCAACCAATCAACCCAACCCAATCCAATCCAATCCAATCCCCCAACCCAATGCAACCCAACCCAACCCAATCCATCCAACCCAATCCAACCCAACCCAACCCAATCCAACCCAACCCAAACCCAACCAACCCAATCCATCCAATCCAATCCAATCCCACCCAACCCAATGCAACCCAACCCAACCCAATCCATCCAATCCAATCCAATTCAACCCAACCCAATCCAATCCAACCCAACCCAACCCAACCCAACCCAACCCAACCAAACCCAATCCAATCAATCCAATCCAATCCAATCCAATCCAATCCAATCCAACCCAACCCAACCCAACCGAACCCAACCCAATCCATCCAATCCAATCCAACCCAACCCAATCCAATCCAACCCAATCCAACCCAACCCAACCCAACCCAATCCAAGCCAATCCAACCCAACCCAATCCAACCCAGCCCAGCCCGACTCAATCCAACCCAATCCAACCCAACCCGACTCAACCCAACCCAATCCATCCAATCCAATCCAACCCAACCCAACCCAATCCATCCAATCCAATCCAACCCAATGCAACCCAACCCAATCCATCCAATCCAATCCAACCCACCCAACCCAATCCCAACCCAATCCAATCCAATCCAACCAACCCAATCCAACCCATCCATCCAATCCAATCCAACCCAACCCAACCCAATCCCAGCCCGACCCAATCCAATCAACCCAAATCCAACTCAACCCAATCCAATCGTCCAACCCAACCGTCCAACCCAACCCAATCCATCAACCCAATCAATCCAACCCAATCAACCCAACCCAACCCAACCCACCCCAACCCAATCCAATCCAACCCAATCCAACCCAACCCAACCCAACCCAATCAATCCAATCCAATCAACCCAATGCAACCCAACCCAACCCAATCCATCCAATCCAATCCAACCCAACCCAACCCAATCCATCCAATCCAATCCAATCCAACCCAACCCAACCCAATCCATCCAATCCAATCCAACCCAATGCAACCCAACCCAATCCATCCAATCCAATCCAACCCAACCAATCAACCCAATCCATCCAATCCAATCCAATCCAACCCAACCCAACCCAATCCAATCCAACCCAACCCAATCCCAATCCATCCAATCCAATCCAACCCAACCCAACCCAATCCATCCAATCCAATCCAATCCAACCCAACCCAACCCAATCCAATCCAATCCAACCCAACCCAATCCAATCCAATCCAACCCAACTCAACCCAACAATCCAATCCAACCCAACCCAGCCCAGCCCAGCCCAACCCAACCCAATCCATCCAATCCAATCCAATCCAATCCAACCCAATCCAATCCAACCCAACCCAATCCAATCCAACCCGACCCAACTCAACCCAACTCAACCCATCCAACCCAACCCATCCAGCCCATCCAATCCAACCCAACCCAACCCAACCCAGTCCAATCCAGGCTGCTGTGAGGTACCCCCAGATTCCACACTGCAAGCCCAGTTTGGCTCTCCTCTGACTCTCCAGCTGACCTCCCTGGGCTGCTCCCCAGCACCACTCCAGGTCTGTGGTCCAGTGAAGGATGGGAGCAAAACACCTCAGGGCTGCTGGAGCAGGGAGGGAGCTGGGTGCTGCTCTGGGCCTTTGGGAGCTCCTTCTGCTGAGCAGGGACCTGGCCCCACGTGGCAGTGGGGCAGGGGCAGCTGAGCAGCCGCTGTGTGGAGGGCTGCTGAGGCTCAGGGCAGGGAGGCAGTGCTTGGTGTGCAGAGGGTGGTCCTGGCTGTGGAAGAAACAGAGCTGGGTTGGGTGGAAGAGACCTTTCAGATCATCCAGGCCAAGGCTTAACCCAGCACTGCCAGGGCAGCACCAACCCATGGCCCTCAGCACCACCAAACCACAGCCCTCAGCACCACCAAACCACAGCCCTCAGCACCACAGCTCCACAGCTTTGAAACCCCTCCAGGGATGGAGGCCCCACCACTGCCCTGGGCAGCCTGGGCCAGGCCTTGGCAATCCTTTGGGGGAAGCAATTGTTCCTCATGTCCAACCTAAACCTCCCCTGGGGCAGTTTGAGGCCATTTCATCTTGTCCTGTCCCTTGTTCCTGTGGAGCAGAGCCCAACCCCCTGGCTGCAGCCTCCTCTCAGGAGCTGCAGAGAGCAATGAGGTCTCCCTCAGCCTCCTCTGCTCCAGGCTCAACCCCCCAGCTCCCTCAGCTGCTCCTCCCCAGCCCTCTTCCCCAGCCCCTTCCCCAGCTCTCTTGCCCTTCCCTGGACCTGCTCCAGCCTCTCAATCTCCTTCCTGCAGTGAGGAGCCCAGAGCTGAGCCCAGCACTCCAGCTGTGGCCTCCCCAGTGCCCAGCCCAGGGGCACCATCCCTGCCCTGCCCCTGCTGCCCACACCACTGCTGCTCCAGGCCAGGCTGCTGCTGCCCTCCTTGCCCCCCTGGGCACCCCCTGGCTCCTCTCCAGCCAGTGCTGATCAACCTTGCCAGGTCCTTTACTGCTGGGCAGTTTCCATCCACACTGCCCCCAGCCTGGAGCCTTCCTGGGGTTGTTGTGACCCAAGGGCAGGACTCAGCCCTTGGCCTTGAGGGTCCTCATCCCATTGGCCTCAGTGAGCTGGGGGTGGAACCCCTGGATGTTGGTCAGATGAGGGACTTGGGGTGCTCCAGGCCAGCAGCAGCTGCCTTGGGTCGGTGTCTGTGCTGTGGGGCTGCCCCTGGTGCTCCCTGAGGCTGGGTGCTCTGGGTGGGTGCAGAACCAGCTCTGCATCGTCTGCCAGGGCTTGGGTGCAGCCCCGGTGCGGGTTCCAGCAGCAGCCCCGGGTGCTGGTGACTCTTCCCTCAGCACTGCATAAATTAGCAGCAGCTCCTGGGCTGTGACTAAAGCAGGGCAGGAGCTGCTTCGGCAGCCGGGAGGAGGCCCCCAGCCCCGAGGCGTCGGATGAGACAGCTCCTGAGCGGGAGTGCCGGGTGGGAGGGAGGTCCAAACAGCAAACCCTGCTCTGACATCATGGAAAAGCACCAGAGCCAGCCCAGCAGGCCCGGGGGGGGGGGGGGGGGGGGACGCTGGACCTTGCCAGGGGAGAAACTGAGGCACGAAGCCTCTGCTCTGTCCCAGAGGTGAGAGGGCTGCAGGGAGGTCACCTCTGAAACAAGCAGAGTGCCTTGGAAGGGAGCCCAAAGCTCAGCCAGCTCCACGGGCAGGGACCCCTCCCCCCAGCACAGCTTGCTCAGGGCCTCATCCAGCCTGGTCCTCAACACCTCCAGGCAGGGCACAGCCTCCTGGGCAGCCTGTGCCAGAGTCTCCCCAGCCTCACTGCCAAGGATCTCTTCCTCCTCTCCACTCTCAGTCTCCCCTCTCCCAGCTCAAAGCCATTGTCCCTCAGCCTGTCCCTCCCAGCCCTTGGCCCAAGTCCCTCCTCAGCTCTCCTGGAGCCCTTCAGCTCCTGCAAGGCTGTTCTGAGGCCTCCCTGGAGCCTTCTCCCTGGATGCCCTGAGGATAGAGGGCAGGATCCTCTCCCTCCAGCTCTGGCAATGGGCACTGGCAGCCCAGAAGGCCAATGGCAGCTGTGCTGCCATTGGCCTTCTGGGCTGCCAGTGCCCATTGCTGGCCCCTGCTCAGCACCCCCAGGTCCTTCCCTCAGCATCCTTTGCTTTGACTCACACAACACAACCCAGGCCAGGAGGTCTCCCTGCAGCCTTCTCCCCTCTCCAGGCTGCCCAGCCCCCAACCCTCCCAGCCTGGCCCCACAGCAGAGCTTCTCCAGCCTCTGCTCATCTCTGTGGCCTCCTCAGGACCCTCTCCAGCAGCTCCAGGTCCTCCTCGTGCTGGAGGGCAGCAGCAGTGGGCACAGCAGGAGCTGCAGCTGCGGCGTGTGGCACAGCCCCAGCCGGGGGGCAAACTCCCGTGTGGGGCAGGCTGCAGGGCTGCTGCTGGCCTGGGGGCTCTGCCTGGCTCGGTGGCCAAGCTGCAGCCCCCCCGGCAAGCCCTGGGGGCACCTCTGAGCACCCCAGAGGGCAGAACTCCAGGCTGGGTTCCCAGGGGTGAGTCCTTGGTGCCCCTTGGGGCTGTTGGGTGTCCTGCCCCGGCGGTGCCAGGGCCCTGTGCTGGGGTCCTGGAGCTGGGCTCAGTGCTGCAGGTGTGAGAGCTGAGGGCTGAGGTGAGCCTGGCCCTGCTGAGCTTCCTGGCCAGGATTTGGGATCCCCCTTGCCAGCAGGATCATCCCATCTGGATCCCTCCCAAGGCTCATTCCAATCTGTCATCCCCCCGCCCCGAGGTGCTGAGGGAGGAGGTTTGGGTGCTGGTGGCACAGGGGTGCTGAGGGAGGAGGTTTGGGTGCTGGTGGCACAGGGGTGCTGAGGGAGGAGGTTTGGGTGCTGGTGGCACAGGGGTGCTGAGGGAGGAGGTTTGGGTGCTGGTGGCACAGGGGTGCTGAGGGAGGAGGTTTGGGTGCTGGTGGCACAGGGGTGCTGAGGGGGAGGAGGTTTGGGTGCTGGTGGCACAGGGGTGCTGAGGGAGGAGGTTTGGGTGCTGGTGGCACAGGGGTGCTGAGGGAGGAGGTTTGGGTGCTGGTGGCACAGGGGTGCTGAGGGAGGAGGTTTGGGTGCTGGTGGCACAGGGGTGCTGAGGGGAGGAGGTTTGGGTGCTGGTGGCACAGGGGTGCACAGGGAGGAGGTTTGGGTGCTGGTGGCACAGGGGTGCTGAGGGAGGAGGTTTGGGTGCTGGTGGCACAGGGGTGCTGAGGGAGGAGGTTTGGGTGCTGGTGGCACAGGGGTGCTGAGGGAGGAGGTTTGGGTGCTGGTGGCACAGGGGTGCTGAGGGAGGAGGTTTGGGTGCTGGTGGCACAGGGGTGCTGAGGGAGGAGGTTTGGGTGCTGGTGGCACAGGGGTGCTGAGGGAGGAGGTTTGGGTGCTGGTGGCACAGGGGTGCACAGGGAGGAGGTTTGGGTGCTGGTGGCACAGGGGTGCTGAGGGGAGGAGGTTTGGGTGCTGGTGGCACAGGGGTGCTGAGGGAGGAGGTTTGGGTGCTGGTGGCACAGGGGTGCACAGGGAGGAGGTTTGGGTGCTGGTGGCTGTGCCCCAGCAGTGCCTTCCCATGCCAGGCTCCTCCTTGCAGCAGCCTCAGCCCCAAAGCTTCCTCTGGGGCCAGCCAAGCACATGCAGCCCAGGCTGGGCACAGGGAAACTGAGCCAGGAACCAGCACGGCTCGCTGGGGGTGCCAGGGGCCTGGCACTCGGTGCAGGGGACCAAGTGTCAGGTGCCAGCCCCCGGGAGGGATGTTCTTCATCTCCCCCACCCCCCTGCAGCCTGTGCCCGTGCTGGGGGCGGCAGCATCGGCTCAGCCCCATTGCCGGGCAGGGTGCTGTGGTCCCCGGTGGTGGCCCTGGGGAGGGGCAGGTGGCTTTCTGAACCCCCCCAGTGGAGCTGGTGTGTGCTGGATCCCCTCCCACGGGGGGCTATAAATAGCAGCTGAGTGCTAACTCTGCCTTCTCCCTGCCAAGAAGCAGCCAGGGAGGGACAGACTTCACCTCCTGCTTCTCTCTCCAGGCTTGGAGGCTGAGGCTGGGAAGCTCTGGAGCGAGCCTGGGGGGCAGGGAGGTGATGACTTCCAACCCCCTGCCATGGGCAGGGACCCCTCCCACCAGCACAGCTTGCTCCAGGCCTCATCCAGCCTGGTCCTGAGCACCTCCAGGCAGGGGACAGCCACAGCCTCCCTGGGCAGCCTGTGCCAGAGTCTCCCCAGCCTCACTGCCAAGGATCTCTTCCTCCTCTCCACTCTCAGTCTCCCCTCTCCCAGCTCAAAGCCATTGTCCCTCAGCCTGTCCCTCCCAGCCCTTGTCCAGAGTCCCTCCCCAGCTCTCCTGCAGCCCTTCAGGTCCTGCAAGGCTGCTCTGAGGTCTCCCTGGAGCCTTCTCCCTGGATGCCCTGAGGATAGAGGGCAGGATCCTCTCCCTCCAGCTCTGGCAATGGGCACTGGCAGCCCACAAGGCCAATGGCAGCACAGCAATTTGGGGGTCCTGCTGCCTCCATCTCTGGCGGTGGTTGGAGCAGGGGAGGATGTGCCAGGGAGCAGCTGTCCCCAGTCTAAGGGGACAGAGGGAGAGGAACTGGCCTGAAACTGTGCCAGGGGAGGCTGAGGCTGGAGAGGAGGCCAAATGTCTTTGCTGGAGGAGTGCTCAGGGCCTGGCAGAGGCTGCCCAGGGAGGTGGTGGAGTCCCCATGGCTGGAGGGGCTGCAGCAAGCTGTGGCCATGGCAGCTGGGGCCAGGGCTGGGTGGCCATGGGGGGGTTGGGTTGGGGTCGGCCTGGAGGCTCTCAGAGGCCTTTGCCAGCCCAAACCCTTCCCTGGCTCTGTGATTCTGACAGAAGTTCCATCAAGACATGAGGAGGAACTTCCTTGGTTGAAGGCTGCTGGAGGCCTGGAGCAGGCTGCCCGGGGGGGTGGTGGAGTCTCCATCTGGGGAGCCATTCAGACCCCACCTGCAGGAGTCCCTCTGTGACCTTCTCTGGGGGACCCTGGCTGGGCAGAGGGATTGGCCTCAGTGTTCCCCAGAGGTCCCTTCCAACCCCTCCCACCCTGTGGCTGTGGTTTTGTCTCCCCTCACAGCCACACAGCCCCTGGCTAAGCAATCCCTGGGCAGGGCTTGGCAGAGGCTGCCCAGGGGGGTGGTGGAGTCCCCATGGCTGGAGGGGTCCCGGCAAGGGGTGGCCATGGGGCCAGGGCTTGGTGGCCACGGGGGGGTTGGGGTTGGCCTGGATGCTCTCAGAGGGCTTTGCCAGCCCAGACCATTCCATGTGTCCACGACTGATCTCTGCTCAGGGCCCCCCAGCAGAGCTCTGCTCCCAGGGCCGTCCCTCTGCCAGCCCTTCAGTGCCTGCCCCTGAGCCTTGCTGCTCAAGCTGCCACCTGCCTTCCAGCCAGGATTTCCTCGCTCCCCCCGAGCCCCGGCCGCCCTGGCCCCGCGCTGGCCCTGGCGCCGGATGGGCACCATCTGTGCCATCCCCTGCCGCCAGCAGGGCTGCGGGAGGAAGGTGGAAGCACCACCTCCATCCGGAGAGCTGGCCCCTCCCCGGCCCTCTGGTGGGGCTGGGGGTCTGCGGAGGCCACGGTGCAGCCCAGGGGCAGGGAGCGAGGAGAGCTGCTGGGCCGGGCTGGGGCTGCCGCTTGCTCCCCCGCGGTGAGCCCCCGGGGCAGGAGGGCAGCCGGTGGGGAGGGACCATCCCCCCTGCTCCACCCCCTGCAGCCAGCAGGGCCATGGGGAGCTGGAGCAGGCTGCTCAGGGCCACAGCGAGTCTGACCTTAAACAGCTCAACCACATCCCTGGGCACCTGTGCCAGAGTCTCCCCAGCCTCACTGCCAAGGATCTCTTCCTCCTCTCCACTCTCAGTCTCCCCTCTCCCAGCTCAAAGCCATTGTCCCTCAGCCTGTCCCTCCCAGCCCTTGTCCAGAGTCCCTCCCCAGCTCTCCTGCAGCCCTTCAGGCACTGCAAGGCTGCTCTGAGCTCTCCCTGGAGCCTTCTCTCCTCCAGGCTGCACAGCCCCAACTCTCCCAGCCTGGCCCCAGGTGCCATGGCCACAGCTTGCTGCAGGGGCAGGGCAGGGCAGGGGCTGGGGCAGGGCAGGGCAGGGGCTGGGGCAGGGCAGGGGCTGGGGCAGGGCAGGGCAGGGGCTGGGGCAGGGGGGGCAGGGCAGGGGCAGGGGCAGGGGCAGGGGCAGGGCAGGGGCAGGGGCAGGGCAGGGGGGGCTGGGGCAGGGGCAGGGGCAGGGGCAGGGGCAGGGGCTGGGGCAGGGACAGGGGCAGGGACAGGGCAGGGGCAGGGGCAGGGGCAGGGGCTGGGGCAGGGCAGGGGCAGGGCAGGGGCTGGGGCAGGGCAGGGGCAGGGGCAGGGCAGGGGCTGGGGCAGGGCAGGGCAGGGGCAGGGGCAGGGGCAGGGGCTGAGGCAGGACAGGGGCAGGACAGGGCAGGGGAAGCCTTCCTCTGCCTTCCTCAGCTGCTCCCCAGCTGGGCACCACCCCTGCAGCCTGCACCCCGCAGTGCCTGCTGTGCTGGTTGGCATCCAGGGGCGTGGGGAGAGCATCCTGCTGCTGCTGGCGGAGGCAGGACGGCAAATCCAGCGCGAAGCTGCTGCCAGCGAGCCTGTGCCTGGCAGCCCCAGGGGGCTAAAAATACCCAGCGGAGGGCCGGGCTGCTCGGTGCCTGCTTCCCCAGCTGCCTCCTGCCATCCTCCCTCCTCTACCCACTGATTATCACATCAGCTCAGGCCCCCTAAGCCCAGGCAGCAGCAGCTCGGTGCTGCTCCCAGGTGCAGCTGAAAGCTTTGGCTTCACAGGCAGCGTTTGGCTGCTCGCTGTGAGCCGCCTCAGAGCTTCCCTTCCCCCCCCCCCCACGACCCCCACGGCTGAAGGGCTGCTCTCAGGCTGCCCTCAGGCTGCCCTGGCTGCTGCAGCAGGCCCCAGCAGGGCCTGGGGGATGTGTTTGGGCCCTGCCACCTGTGCTGCCACCTCCAAGGTCCTCGCAAGGGAGCAGCAGGAGGTGGAGGTTTGCTTAGGGGAGTGCTGCGCTGCCCTGTGCAGGGATGGCATCGTCTGTGTGGCCCTGCCGGGGGGGGGGGGGGGCTCTGGGGGGAGAGGAAGGTGGGGACCGGCTCAGCGTGAGCTGGCAACCTGTGCTGGCACCCAGGGAGTCAGCTCTGAGCTGGGCTGCCCCCAGGGCAGGCAGAGCAGCGGCACAGGGAGGGGATTCTGCCCCTCTGCTCTGCCCTGCTCAGCCCCCCACCTGCAGCACTGTGCCTCCAGCACGAGGAGGACCTGGAGCTGCTGGAGAGGGTCCTGAGGAGGCCACAGAGATGAGCAGAGGTTGGAGAAGCTCTGCTGTGGGGCCAGGCTGGGAGGGTTGGGGGCTGGGCAGCCTGGAGAGGGAGAAGGCTGCAGGGAGACCTCCTGGCCTGGGTTGTGTTGTGTGAGTCAAAGCAAAGGATGCTGAGGGAAGGACCTGGGGGTGCTGAGCAGGAGCCAGCAATGGGCACTGGCAGCCCAGAAGGCCAATGGCAGCACAGCTGCCATTGGCCTTCTGGGCTGCCAGTGCCCATTGCCAGAGCTGGAGGGAGAGGATCCTGCCCTCTGTCCTCAGGGCATCCTGCCCTCTGCTATGGGGACAGGGGTTGTGCAGCCTGGAGGGGGAAGGCTCCAGGGAGGCCTCCTGGTGGCTTTTCTGTGCTGTCAGAGGTGAGCAGCAAGCTGGGGAGAGGCTTCTGAGCAGGGCCTGGTGTGCCAGGCCAAGGGGAGGACGGTTTGGAGCTAAAGGAGGCAGATGGAGAGTGGAGAGAAGAAGTATTTGGTGCTGAGGGTGGGGAGAGCCTGTGCCAGGCTGCCCAGAGAGCTGGGGGCTGGCACCAGTGCAGGTCAGGCTGTGTTGGGGCTGTGAGCAGCCTGCTGGGGTTGGGGAGGTCCCTGGGGGCTGCAGGGGGTTGGGCTGGAGGAGCTTTCAGAGCCCTTCCCACCCAGGGCACTCCCTGGCTCTGTGTGGTTCTGCCTTTGCTCAGCGTGCTCAGGGCTGAGCTCAGATGCTTCTGGGGCTTGGTGGGGTGGGATGGGATGAGGCCACCCTGGAGCAGCCTCCCTGGTGCCAGTCAGCCCTGTCCCTGCCCCCAAGCCCAGCAGCAGGCTGCAGAGAAGCAAAGCAGCACATCCCCTGTGCCCACCTGAACCCTCCCGGGGAGCTCGGCTGCAGGGACAGCAGAACCACGCTGAGCCCTTGGCTGCTGGAGGGGGCAAAGCCCTGCCTCTGACCCCTGCAGAGCGTGGCTCCAGCCCCTTGGATTGGCCCCACGGGGGGGGGGGGGGGGGGGGGAGCTGCTGGGGCTTGGCCTCTGCATCTCCTGGCAGCGTCTGAGCCTCTCCTTCGCTGCAGGGTTGGATTTCCATCCCACCGCAGCTCCCTGCGGATTTATGTCTTGGCCGTTCCCTGCAGCGTGTCCCCTCCCTGAGTGCCTGCAGGGCTCTTCCCTGCCTGCCTTGAGGGATGGCTCCTGGCTCCCCTGCTCACCCACACGGGCCCCTGCAAGCAGCCAGGCTGGGGGCAGCCCTGGGGCTGGTTTTTGGCCGCGCTCAGGGCCCCCTCCGGCTGCCCGCAGCACGGAGCTGCTCAGGGGGCTCAGGGGAGCTGGGGGTGTTCAGCCTGGAGAAGGCTCCAGGGGGACCTCAGAGCTGCCTGCCAGGACCTGAAGGGATCCTGCAGGAAGGCTGCAGAGAGACTTTTGCTCAAGGACAGGCCAAGGGGGAGAATGGTTTGGGGCTGAGGGGAGGGCAGGGCTGGACTGGAGCTGAGGAGGAAGCTCTTCGGTGTGAGGGATGTGCAAGCTAGAGAAGGGAAGGCTCCAGGGAGAGCTCAGAGCAGCCTTGCAGGAGCTGAAGGGCTCCAGGAGAGCTGGGGAGGGACTTGGCCTGGGTTGTGTTGTGTGAATCAAAGCAAAGGATGCTGAGGGAAGGACCTGGGGGTGCTGAGCAGCAGCCAGCAATGGGCACTGGCAGCCCAGAAGGCCAATGGCAGCACAGCTGCCATTGGCCTTCTGGGCTGCCAGTGCCCATTGCCAGAGCTGGAGGGAGAGGATCCTGCCCTCTATCCTCAGGGCATCCAGGGAGAAGGCCCCAGGGAGGCCTCAGAGCAGCCTTCCAGCACCTGAAGGGCTCCAGGAGAGCTGGGGAGGGACTTGGGACAAGGGCTGGGAGGGACAGGCTGAGGGACAATGGCTTTGAGCTGGGAGAGGGGAGACTGAGAGTGGAGAGGAGGAAGAGATTGTTGGCAGTGAGGCTGGGGAGACTCTGGCACAGGTTGTGGCTGTGCCCTGCCTGGAGGTGTTGAGGACCAGGCTGGATGAGGCCCTGAGCGAGCTGTGCTGGTGGGAGGGGGTCCCTGGGCACGGCAGGGGGTTGGCACCGGGTGATCTCTGAGCTCCCTTCCAACCTGAGCCATTCTGTGCCCCTAGGGAAGGGGCAGGGGGTCAGACCCCCACCTGTGGCACAGCTTCGTCCCCCGTGCCCAGCAGACAGGAGCCAGCTGCCGGCAGGAGGTGCCCAGGGAGGAGCTGCTGCTGCTCTTCCAGAGCCTCTCTATTTTTAGAGGGGTTTTGTGTCTCACTTCCCATCAGCTGCTGAGCCAATGTCAGCCCAAGAGCAGAGCTGTGCTTGCCTGGCCCCAGCAGCCTGTGCCTGGCCCTGCACAGAGCCAGCTCCTCGCTCAGGCTGCCTTGGATGGGGCAGGAGAGTGCTGCTGCCGCCCCTGGCGACTGCCCCCGGCTGCTGCCCCCACCTGATGCTGCCCCCACCTGATGCTGCCCCCATCTGATGCTGCCCCCACCTGATGCTGCCCCCACCTGATGCTGCCCCCTGATGATGCCCCCACCTGATGCTGCCCCCACCTGCTGCTGCCCCACCTGATGCTGCCCCCACCTGATGCTGCCCCCATCTGATGCTGCCCCCACCTGATGCTGCCCCCACCTGATGCTGCCCCCATCTGATGCTGCTGCTGCCCCCACCTGCTGCTGCCCCACCTGATGCTGCCCCCACCTGATGCTGCCCCCACCTGCTGCTGCCCCCACCTGCTGCTGCCCCCACCTGATGCTGCCCCCGGCTGCTGCTGCCCCACCTGCTGCTGCCCCCACCTGATGCTGCCCCACCTGCTGCTGCCCCACCTGATGCTGCCCCTGGCTGCTGCTGCCCCACCTGATGCTGCCCCCACCTGATGCTGCCCCCACCTGCTGCTGCCCCACCTGATGCTGCCCCCACCTGATGCTGCCCCCACCTGATGCTGCCCCCACCGGCTGCTGCTGCCCTCAGGTGCTGCCATCCCCGGCTGCTGCCCTCAGGTGCTGCTGCCCCCGGCTGCTGCCACCCTGGCTGCTGCCCCCGGCTGTTGCTGCCCCCAGCTCCCACCCCCGGCTGCTGCCCCCTGCCCTCAGCTGCTGCTGCCCCCACCTGATGCTGCCCCCGGCTGCTGCCCCCAGCTGCTGCTGCCCCCAGCTGCTGCCCCCACCTGATGCCCCCACCTGATGCTGCCCCCGGCTGCTGCTGCCCCCGGCAGCTGTGCCAAGGCAGAGGCCAGGAGGGGCTGATCTGGGCCAGCACTGCCTGTGGCACCTCTTGTCTGTGGCCCTGTGTTGGTTGAGAGAGAGGTGAGGTGAGGGCATGGAGACCTAACCTCCAGCATCACAGCTTGGGGAAACGGAGCTGAGGTTATCAGCTGGCAGCAGCTGGAGAGGAGCCAGGGAGTGCCCAGGGGGTGCCCAGGGGGCAGGAAGGGCAGCAGCAGCCTGGCCTGGAGCAGCAGTGGTGTGGGCAGCAGGGGCAGGGCAGGGATGGTGCCCCTGGGCTGGGCACTGGGGAGGCCACATCTCAAATCCTCGGTTCAGCTCTGTGCTCCTCACTGCAGGAAGGACACTGAGAGGCTGGAGCAGGGCCAGGGAAGGGCAAGGGAGCTGGGGAAGGGGCTGGAGAAGAGGGCTGGGGAGGAGCAGCTGAGGGAGCTGGGGGGGTTGAGCCTGGAGCAGAGGAGGCTGAGGGAGACCTCATTGCTCTCTGCAGCTCCCTGAGAGGAGTTCGGGACAGGGAACAAAGGACAGCAGGAGAGGAACCAGCCTCAGGACTTGCCCCAGGGAGGTTTAGGTTGGGCTTTAGGACCAGTTTCTTCTCCAGAAGGGTTGCCAAGGCCTGGCCTAGGCTGGGCCAGCTTGTCTAGACTGGGCTTTGCCAGTCTGACCCTCTGATCCTGGAGGTTCCTTCCAGCCTGGGCTTCCACGACTCCATGACTGGTTCCATGACTGATTCCATGACTGATTCCTGCCCCCTCCACCCTCCCAACACCTGGGGCTGGCTGAGGGGCAGTGCTTGGGCAGTAATCTGGGGGTCCTGCTGCCTCCACCTCTGGTGGTGGTTGGAGCAGGGGAGGATGTGCCAGGGAGCAGCTGTCCCCTGTCGGTGCCAGAGGGAGAAGCTGCTCTCTGCTCATCCAACCCATGCCAGGGTTGGACCAGGCTCAGCTTTGGGGCTGGATGTCTGCACTGGGAGAGCCTCTGCAGCTGGAGCACACTGGGACCCTGGGGCCCAGGGGCTCCCGGGGGGGTGGGCTCCTGGCCCAGGATGTCTGAGTGGCCAAGACCCCTACAGGGGCTTAGGTGCTGGAGATGCTGTTTCCCTAGCTTGGAACCGTGATGGGTGCAGGGTGGTGACCAGATGGGTGCAGGGCAGTGAGCAGATGGGTGCAGGGTCCAGATGGGTGCAGGGTGGTGACCAGATGGGTGCAGGGCAGTGAGCAGATGGGTGCAGGGCAGATGGATGCAGGGCAGTGAGCAGATGGGTGCAAGGCAGATGGGTGCAGGGCAGTGAGCAGATGGGTGCAAGGCAGATGGGTGCAGGGCAGTGGGCAGATGGGTGCAAGGCAGATGGGTGCAAGGCAGATGGTGCAGGGCAGTGGGCAGATGGGTGCAAGGCAGATGGGTGCAGGGCAGTGGGCAGATGGGTGCAAGGCAGATGGGTGCAGGGCAGTGGGCAGATGGGTGCAAGGCAGATGGGTGCAGGGCAGTGGGCAGATGGGTGCAAGGCAGATGGGTGCAGGGCAGTGAGCAGATGGGTGCAAGGCAGATGGGTGCAGGGCAGTGGGCAGATGGGTGCAAGGCAGATGGGTGCAGGGCAGTGGGCAGAGTGGGCAGATGGGTGCAGATGGGTGCAAGGCAGATGGGTGCAGGGCAGTGGGCAGATGGGTGCAAGGCAGATGGGTGCAGGGCAGTGGGCAGATGGGTGCAAGGCAGATGGGTGCAGGGCAGTGGGCAGATGGGTGCAAGGCAGATGGGTGCAGGGTGGTGACCAGATGGGTGCAGGGCAGTGAGCAGATGGGTGCAGGGTCCAGATGGGTGCAGGGTGGTGACCAGATGGGTGCAGGGCAGTGAGCAGATGGGTGCAGGGCAGATGGATGCAGGGCAGTGAGCAGATGGGTGCAAGGCAGATGGGTGCAGGGCAGTGGGCAGATGGGTGCAAGGCAGATGGGTGCAGGGCAGTGGGCAGATGGGTGCAAGGCAGATGGGTGCAGGGCAGTGGGCAGATGGGTGCAAGGCAGATGGGTGCAGGGCAGTGGGCAGATGGGTGCAAGGCAGATGGGTGCAGGGCAGTGAGCAGATGGGTGCAAGGCAGATGGGTGCAGGGCAGTGGGCAGATGGGTGCAAGGCAGATGGGTGCAGGGCAGTGGGCAGATGGGTGCAAGGCAGATGGGTGCAGGGCAGTGGGCAGATGGGTGCAAGGCAGATGGGTGCAGGGTGGTGACCAGATGGGTGCAAGGCAGATGGGTGCAGGGCAGTGAGCAGATGGGTGCAGGGTCCAGATGGGTGCAGGGTGGTGACCAGATGGGTGCAGGGCAGTGAGCAGATGGGTGCAAGGCAGATGGGTGCAGGGCAGTGAGCAGATGGGTGCAAGGCAGATGGGTGCAGGGCAGTGGGCAGATGGGTGCAAGGCAGATGGGTGCAGGGCAGTGGGCAGATGGGTGCAAGGCAGATGGGTGCAGGGCAGTGGGCAGATGGGTGCAAGGCAGATGGGTGCAGGGCAGTGGGCAGATGGGTGCAAGGCAGATGGGTGCAGGGCAGTGGGCAGATGGGTGCAAGGCAGATGGGTGCAGGGTGGTGACCAGATGGGTGCAGGGTCCAGATGGGTGCAGGGCGGTGACCAGATGGGTGCAGGGCAGTGAGCAGATGGGTGCAAGGCAGATGGGTGCAGGGCAGTGAGCAGATGGGTGCAAGGCAGATGGGTGCAGGGCAGTGGGCAGATGGGTGCAAGGCAGATGGGTGCAGGGCAGTGGGCAGATGGGTGCAAGGCAGATGGGTGCAGGGCAGTGAGCAGATGGGTGCAAGGCAGATGGGTGCAGGGCAGTGCAGATGGGGCAGATGGGTGCAGGGCAGTGAGCAGATGGGTGCAAGGCAGATGGGTGCAGGGCAGTGAGGCAGATGGGTGCAGGGCAGATGGGTGCAGGGCAGTGAGCAGATGGGTGCAAGGCAGATGGGTGCAGGGATGGGTGGGCAGATGGGTGCAGGGCAGATGGGTGCAGGGTCCAGATGGGTGGGCAGATGGGTGCAAGGCAGATGGGTGCAGGGCAGTGGGCAGATGGGTGCAAGGCAGATGGGTGCAGGGCAGTGGGCAGATGGGTGCAAGGCAGATGGGTGCAGGGCAGTGAGCAGATGGGTGCAAGGCAGATGGGGCAGTGGGCAGATGGTGAGGCAGATGCAGGGGTGCAGATGGGTCCAGATGGGTGCAGGGCAGTGAGCAGATGGGTGCAGGGCAGTGAGCAGATGGGTGCAAGGCAGATGGGTGCAGGGCAGTGGGCAGATGGGTGCAAGGCAGATGGGTGCAGGGCAGTGGGCAGATGGGTGCAAGGCAGATGGGTGCAGGGCAGTGGGCAGATGGGTGCAAGGCAGATGGGTGCAGGGCAGTGGGCAGATGGGTGCAAGGCAGATGGGTGCAGGGTGGTGACCAGATGGGTGCAGGGCAGTGAGCAGATGGGTGCAGGGTGGTGACCAGATGGGTGCAGGGCAGTGAGCAGATGGGTGCAGGGTCCAGATGGGTGCAGGGTGGTGACCAGATGGGTGCAGGGCAGTGAGCAGATGGGTGCAGGGTCCAGATGGGTGCAGGGTGGTGACCAGATGGGTGCAGGGCAGTGAGCAGATGGGTGCAGGGCAGATGGGTGCAGGGCAGATGGGTGCAGAGTCCAGGGCAGATGGGTGCAGGGCAGATGGGTGCAGGGTGGTGACCAGATGGGTGCAGGGTGGTGGGCAGATGGGTGCAGGGTGGTGGGCAGATGGGTGCAGGGTGGTGCCACCTGGCACTGCCCTTTCCTGGTGGTGCTGAGCCCCCTTGCTGCAGCCCTCCAGGGTCTGACGGAGGAGGAAGGCTGCTGGGCGGTGCCTTGGGCTCTGGGGGCAGCAGGAGGGGTCTGATCTCTGTGCCCTCTCCTGCAGGTGCCCGCTGTGTGTCTGAAGACCTGCGATGCCAGGCAGCGCCATGTGCCCACGGCAGCAGTGACCTTCTCCCGCAGCGCCCCGGCAGCAGCCTGCTCCTCAGCATGCCCAGGCAGCCCGCCCGGCCCCGGGACCCTCCTTGTGCCGCTGCCAGCTTGGGCTCTCCGCTGGGACGAGACCTCCCGGAGTTGCTTTGCCCCGCTCTGAGCGCCCCCGCGGCTCGCTGAGGCTGCGACCCTCCGGCGGCGCCAGCGAAGAGCAGAGGTCAACGCCCGAGCGCCTCGGCGGTGCCAGGAAGGTTCCTCCGCCCCCGGCGGAGCGATGCCAGCTTCTGCTTAGCCCTCGAGCAGCAGGCATGGGGGCGCCCCCTCTCCCCCCCACCCCGCTGCCCCCTCCCGCGCCGGCTCCCTTGCCCCACAGGAGCCCTTAGCGATGTGATCAGGCACCCCCCCCGGCTCGACGGCACCCAGCCAGCGCCCCCCACCCCGGCGGGCACCGCCGGGACCCCCCCACCCCGGGCAACCATGATGTGCGAGGTGATGCCAACCATCAGCGAGGGGGGACCCTCTGGGGGCCCCCCAGGGCTCCGAGGCCGACGCTGACTTCGAGCAGCTGATGGTGAACATGCTGGACGAGAGGGACAAGCTGCTGGACAGCCTGCGGGAGACGCGGGAGAGCCTGGCGGCCACCCAGGGCCGGCTGCAGGAGACCCTGCGGGAGAGAGACCAGCTCCAGAGGCAGCTCAGCTCCGCCCTGCCGCAGGTGGGCACCGCCCCGGCCCGCACCCCCGGCCCGCACCCACCACCCTGCCCCCGGCTGAGCAGGGAGGAGCCTGGCACCGGCAGGATGCCCGCAGCAAGGGTGGCCCTGGGCTGGCGCTGGAGGAGCTGCCAGCTGTGTGGCAGTGAGGAGCTGCCAGATCTGTGCCAGTGGGGAGCTGCCAGCTGTGTGGCAGAGAGGAGCTGCCAGATGTGTAGCAGTGGGGAGCTGCCAGCTGTGTGGCAGTGAGGAGCTGCCAGATCTGTGCCAGTGGGGAGCTGCCAGCTGTGTGGCAGAGAGGAGCTGCCAGATGTGTGGCAGAGAGGAGCTGCCAGATGTGTGGCAAAGAGGAGCTGCCAGCTGTGTGGCAGAGAGGAGCTGTCAGCTGTGTGGCAGTGGGGAGCTGCCAGCTGTGTGGCAGTGGGGGAGCTGCCAGCTGTGTGGTAGAGAGGAGCTGCCAGATGTGTGGCAAGAGGAGCTGCCAGCTGTGTGGCAGAGAGGAGCTGCCAGCTGTGTGGCAGTGGGGGAGCTGCCAGCTGTGTGGCAAAGAGGAGCTGCCAGCTGTGTGGCAGTGAGCAGATGCCAGATGTGTGGCAGAGAGGAGCTGCCAGCTGTGTGGCAGTGGGGAGCTGCCAGCTGTGTGGCAGAGAGGAGCTGCCAGATGTGTGGCAAAGAGGAGCTGCCAGCTGTGTGGCAGAGAGGAGCTGCCAGCTGTGTGGCAGTGGGGAGCTGCCAGCTGTGTGGCAGTGGGGGAGCTGCCAGCTGTGTGGTAGAGAGGAGCTGCCAGATGTGTGGCAAGAGGAGCTGCCAGCTGTGTGGCAGAGAGGAGCTGCCAGCTGTGTGGCAGTGGGGAGCTGCCAGCTGTGTGGCAGTGGGGGAGCTGCCAGCTGTGTGGCAGTGGGGAGCTGCCAGCTGTGTGGCAGTGAGCAGATGCCAGATGTGTGGCAGAGAGGAGCTGCCAGATGTGTAGCAGTGGGGAGCTGCCAGCTGTGTGGCAGTGGGGGAGCTGCCAGCTGTGTGCTGCCAGATGTGTGGGAGGAGCTGCCAGCTGTGTGGCAGAGAGGAGCTGCCAGATGTGTGGCAGAGAGGAGCTGCCAGCTGTGTGGCAGTGGGGAGCTGCCAGCTGTGTGGCAGAGAGGAGCTGCCAGATGTGTGGCAGTGGGGAGCTGCCAGCTGTGTGGCAGTGAGGAGCTGCCAGATGTGTGGCAGTGGGGAGCTGCCAGCTGTGTGGCAGTGAGGAGCTGCCAGATGTGTGGCAGTGGGGAGCTGCCAGCTGTGTGGCAGAGAGGAGCTGCCAGATGTGTGGCAGTGAGGAGCTGCCAGCTGTGTGGCAGAGAGGAGCTGCCAGATGTGTGGCAGTGGGGAGCTGCCAGCTGTGTGGCAGTGGAGGAGCTGCCAGCTGTGTGGCAGAGAGGAGCTGCCAGATGTGTGGCAAAGAGGAGCTGCCAGCTGTGTGGCAGTGAGCAGATGCCAGATGTGTGGCAGAGAGGAGCTGCCAGCTGTGTGGCAGTGGGGAGCTGCCAGATGTGTGGCAGTGAGGAGCTGCCAGCTATGTGGCAGAGAGGAGCTGCCAGCTGTGTGCCAGTGGGGGAGCTGCCAGCTATGTGGCATTGGATGAACTGCCAGCTGTGTGGCAGTGAGCAGATGCCAGCTGTGTGGCAAAGAGGAGCTGCCAGCTGTGTGGCATTGGATGAACTGCCAGATGTGTGGCAGAGAGGAGCTGCCAGCTGTGTGGCAGTGGAAGAGCTGCCAGGTGTGTGGCATTGGATGAACTGCCAGATGTGTGGCAGTGGGGAGCTGCCAGATGTGTGGCAGAGTGGAGGAGCTGCCAGCTGTGTGGCAGCTCAGGGCACAGGTAAGGTCCTGCCAGGCTGAGCCACAGCCACCTCAGCTCCCTGCCCTTGTGCTCTGTGCCCAGCTGAGCTCTGCCTCAATGTGCACTTGCAGCCCGGAAAGCCAACCAGAGCCTGGGCTGCAGCAGCAGAAGTGTGGCCAGCAGGGCAAGGGAGGGGATTCTGCCCCTCTGCTCAGCCCTGGGGAGACCCCACCTGGAGTACTGCCTCCAGGTCTGGAGCCCCTGTGACAAGAGGGATCTGGAGGGGCTGGAAGGTGTCCAGAGCAGGGCCAGGAGAAGGAGCAGAGGGCTGGAGCAGCTCTCCTGTGAGGACAGACTGAAGGAGTTGGGGCTGGTCAGGCTGGAGAAGAGAAGGCTCCCAGGTGACCTCACTGTGGCCTTCCAGGATCTGAAGGGGCTGCAGGATGGCTGGGGAGGGACTGCTCAGGCTCTCAGGGAGTGATAGGACTAGGGGGAATGGCCTGAAGCTGGAGGTGGGGAGATTGAGGCTGGAGGGGAGGAGGAAGTTCTTCCCCATGAGAGTGGTGAAGCCCTGGAATGGGTTGTGCAGGGAGGTGGTTGAGGCCCCGTCCCTGGAGGGTTTAAGGCCAGGCTGGATGAGGCTGTGGGCAGCCTGATCTAGTGTGGGGTGTCCCTGCCCATGGCAGGGGGTTGGAACTGGCTGATCCTTGTGGTCCCTTCCAACCCTGACTGATCCTATGATACTATAATCAACTCAACCATGGCACCAAGGGCCTCATCCAGATTCTTCCTAACCACCTCCAGGGATGGGGACTCCACCACCTCCCTGGGCAGCACATCCCAAGGGCCAAACTCTCTTGCTGGAAAGAATTTCTTCCTCCCCTCCAGCCTAAACCTCCCCTGGCACCGCTTGAGACTGTGTCCTCTTGTTCCGGTGCTGCTTGCCTGGGGGAAGTGCCCAACCCCTACCTGGCTGCAACCTCCCTTCAGGTGTTTTGGGGCACTCAGGGACACAGGAAGTCATTGGTGGATCCAAAGTGGTGGCCCAAGGCAGGACAGAGCCTGGGGCTGTGCTCAGCCAGCTCCACAGAGTCACAGAATCACTAAGGCCAGGAAAGATCTCTGAGGGCATTGAGTCCAGCACCAGCCCAAGGGCCACTGAGCTGTGTCCTGAAGCACCACAGCCACAGCTTGCTGCAGCCCCTCCAGCCAGGGGGACTCCACCACCTCCCTGGGCAGCCTCTGCCAGGCCCTGAGCACTCCTCCAGCAAAGACATTTGGCCTCCTCTCCAGCCTCAGCCTCCCCTGGCACAGTTTCAGGCCAGTTCCTCTCCTTTTGTCCCCTGAGCCTGGGGAGCAGAGCCCAACCCCCCTGGCTGCAGCCTCCTCTCAGGGAGCTGCAGAGAGCAATGAGGTCTCCCTCAGCCTCCTCTGCTCCAGGCTCAACCCCCCAGCTCCCTCAGCTGCTCCTTGTGCACAGAGAGCATCTTGTGTCCCTCCTCCACTCTGGATGGGGGAAAGCAGCTCAGGAGGAATCCCACAGTGGGTTTGGGTTGGAAGGGAGCTCAAAGCTCAGCCAGCTCCAGCCCCCTGCCATGCCCAGGGACCCCTCCCACCAGCACAGGCTGCTCAAGGTTTCATCCAGCCTGGTGCTGAACACCTCCAGGCAGGGCACAGCCACAGCCTCCCTGGGCAGCCTGTGCCAGAGTCTCCCCAGCCTCACTCAACAATCTCTTCCTCCTCCCCACTCTCAGTCTCCCCTCTCCCAGCTCAAAGCCATTGTTCCTCAGCCTGTCCCTCCCAGCCCTTGTCCTGAGTCCCTCCCCAGCTCTCCTGGAGCCCTTCAGCTGCTGGAAGGCTGCTCTGAGGTCTCCCTGGAGCCTTCTCTCCTCCAGGCTGCACAGCCCCAGCTCTCCCAGCCTGTCCCGGGGAGGTTCTGCAGCCTTGGTGGCCTCCTCTGGAGCCGCTCCAGCAGCTCCATGTCCCCGTGCTGGGGGCCCTGGCGCTGGGCACAGTGCTGCAGGAGGTTTCTCACCAGCGTGAGAGCTGAGGGCTGGGGCTGGGCCTGGCCCTGCTGAGCCCCCAGCCCTCGCCCAACGCCCCAGCCCCGCCCAGGCTGCTGCCCCCAAAGCTGCCGGCAGGGCTGCCCCGGTTGCTGCCCCCGAGGAGCTCAGAGATGTGCCCCAGTGTGAGCCCCCCCCGGGCAGGGGGCCGGCGCCCCCCTGCTGCGGGAGGGAGCAGCCCGGGTCAGCCGCGCCGCCCGCCCCCGGGATTAAGGCGGGCAGGGATTTAGCCTCCCCTGCTCCAATGAGGGGTCCCGGGCACGGGTGGCACACAGCAAACTGGGTCAGCACGGAGGGGGCCGCTGGCAGGGCTGCCCCCGGCGGGCCGGCTGCCAGGCTGCAGCTGCTGGCACCGCACGGAAGGATGTGATCAGGGTGGGCGGCGGATGGGGCGCTGCCCCCCCCCCGGCTCCCACCGCCTCCTGCTGGTCCCTCTGCGGGCAGGGGGCTCTGGGGGCCCGTGCCCCACAGCCCCTGCCGCCCAGGGTGCCACTCACTCTCGTGGGAGATGAGGGCTCAGCATGAAGCCAGGGAGCAAACCCAGCGGTGCCAACCTGCCCAATGGGCTTGATCCCAGCATGTGCATGTACCAGGTAAGGAGGCTGGGGGGGGGGGGGGGGGGGCTCTTCCCCAGGGCACTCGGGGGGGGGGGGGGGCATCCCAGGGGCCTGTCTCATCCTCTCCCTCCTCCCCTGCGGGCCCTGTTGCCCAGGGGCTCACTGCAGTGTGCCAGTGGGATGCCAGTGTGCCAGACCCTGCTGGGATGGGCTTGAAGCTGCTTTGCTTGAAGAAAGCCCTTGCCTGGGGGGGCAGGGCTGGGCACCCAGGCCCGGGGAGGGGCACTCAGGAGGCTGGCAGCCGCTGCCCAGTGGGCACCAGGGTCTGCCTGTGCTGCCTGGGGAGGTTGGGCTGGGGGGGGGGGGGGATCTGGGGATGTGGCACCCTGCATCCTCTTCAGGGCATGGTGGCAGCTGGGGGCTGTGGGATGCAGAGAGCTGGCAGAGCCACCCCGGGGGCAGGGTGGGGAAGGGAATCCTGGAGTGCTGCAATGGGGTTGGGTTGGAAGGGAGCTCAAAGCTCAGCCAGCTCCAGCCCCCTGCCATGCCCAGGGACACCTCCCACCAGCACAGCTCGCTCAGGGCCTCATCCAGCCATCCAGGTCCTGGAGGGCTGCTCTGAGGCCTCCCTGGAGCCTTCTCCCTGGATGCCCTGAGGATAGAGGGCAGGATCCTCTCCCTCCAGCTCTGGCAATGGGCACTGGCAGCCCAGAAGGCCAATGGCAGCTGTGCTGCCATTGGCCTTCTGGGCTGCCAGTGCCCATTGCTGGCTGCTGCTCAGCACCCCCAGGTCCTTCCCTCAGCATCCTTTGCTTTGACTCACACAACACAACCCAGGCCAGGAGGTCTCCCTGCAGCCTTCTCCCCTCTCCAGGCTGCCCAGCCCCCAACCCTCCCAGCCTGGCCCCACAGCAGAGCTTCTCCAACCTCTGCTCATCTCTGTGGCCTCCTCAGGACCCTCTCCAGCAGCTCCAGGTCCTCCTCGTGCTGGAGGGCAGCAGCAGTGGGCACAGCAGGAGCTGCAGCTGCGGCGTGTGGCACAGCCCCAGCCGGGGGCAAACTCCCGTGTGGGGCAGGCTGCAGGGCTGCTGCTGGCCTGGGGGCTCTGCCTGGCTCGGTGGCCAAGCTGCAGCCCCCCCCCCCCCCGGCAAGCCCTGGGGGCACCTCTGAGCACCCCAGAGGGCAGAACTCCAGGCTGGGCTCCCATGGAGCCGTGAGTTCCGGATGCCCCTTGGGGCTGGTGGCTGCGATTCATCCGAGGGAAGCTCTGGGCTCCTGCCCCTCTGCCCTCCCTGCCCCTCCAGGGGGCATGTGGCTGAGGACCAAGCCCTGAGTGGGCTCTGGGCGTTCTCAGCAGCGGCCTGGGGCCTGGCACAGCTTCCAGCTCTCCTGTGGGGTAGCTGCTACCCAGGGATGCCACGGGGAGGGCTCCAGGTCTTCTGGAGAGCCATGGAGCTGCTGCAGCAGGGTCCTGCAGGTGGTGACGCTTCCGCGCCTGCCGGGAGCCCCTACCCCAGGAGCCCCCTGCCCCTAGGCCTGAGCTCTGCCAGGGGCAGAAGAGGCTC
The DNA here is from genome assembly GCA_033816785.1 of Picus viridis. Taxonomy (NCBI): domain Eukaryota; kingdom Metazoa; phylum Chordata; class Aves; order Piciformes; family Picidae; genus Picus; species Picus viridis. Next base: position 8,192,650 of record CM066602.1, read on the forward strand.
CCAGGTGTCCCAGGGCTGCGCTGGGGACTGCTGCTGGCCACCAGAACCTCCCCAGCTCTGCCTTCCACACCTCTCCCTGCAGCTCCTTCACTGCCTCCTGGGGCTGCTTGGGGTTATCTGGGGAGCCCCAGATAGGCCCCACCGTGAGCTGGGCTTCAGGGGGCTGGGCTGATCCTCTAGGGCTCCCTGAACTCCCCTGAGGCCCCCAGGAGCTGGGGGGGGGGGGGCGGTCCTGAGATCACTTGGGCCCCCAAACCCTTCCCCTTCCGCTTGCAAACACAGCAACAGCTCACACTTGGGAGAGGCAGCAGGGAAGGAGGGACCTCAGAGGCTCCAAGGTGGGGAAACAGCCAGGGGGGAGGGTCTTAGAATCATCAAAGGTGGCAAAGCCCTCTGAGAGCGTCCAGGGAGCCCCAACCCACCCCCCATAGCCCCCAACCCTGGCCCCAGCTGCCATGGCCACAGCTTGCTGCAGCCCCTCCAGCCGTGGGGACTCCACCACCTCCCTGGGCAGCCTCTGCCAGGCCCTGAGCACTCCTCCAGCAAAGACATTTGGCCTCCTCTCCAGCCTCAGCCTCCCCTGGCACAGTTTCAGGCCAGGTCCTCTCCTTCTGTCCCCTGAGCCTGGGGAGCAGAGCCCAACCCCCCCCGGCTGCAGCCTCCTCTCAGGGAGCTGCAGAGAGCAATGAGGTCTCCCTCAGCCTCCTCTGCTCCAGGCTCAACCCCCCAGCTCCCTCAGCTGCTCCTCCCCAGCCCTCTTCCCCAGACCCCTCCCCAGCTCTGTTGCCCTTCCCTGGCCCTGCTGCAGCCCCTTTCAAGTGTCTCAGGAGTCTGGGGCAGGGTCCTGGGATCTGGCAGCTCAGTGCTGAACTCCCAGAGCTGCCCCAGGAGCAGGGCACCGAGATCCTGCACTGCTGCTTCCTCAGCTGCACGGTGCTGCTGCCCAGGCGCCCCTGGGGGGCTGGGGTCCCCACGGCTGGAGGGGCTGCAGCAAGCTGTGGCCATGGCACCTGGGGCCAGGCTTGGGGGCCATGGGGGGGTGGGTTGGGGTTGGCCTGGAGGAGCTCAGAGGCCTTTGCCAAGCCAAACAGTTCTCTGATTCTCTGAGCACTTGCTGAGGAGAGAGGACCCCAGCTGCCCACGGACCCCAGCTCCCCATGGGTGATCCCCACAGACCCCAGCTCCCCATGGGTGATCCCCACAGACCCCAGCTGCCCGTGGATGATCCCCACGGACCCCAGCTGCCCACGGACCCCAGCTGCCCGTGGGTGATCCCCATGGACCCCAGCTCCCCATGGGTGATCCCCATGGACCCCAGCTGCCCACGGACCCCAGCTGCCCGTGGGTGATCCCCATGGACCCCAGCTGCCCGTGGGTGATCCCCACGGACCCCAGCTGCCCAGTGGGTGATCCCCACGGACCCCAGCTGCCCGTGGGTGATCCCCATGGACCCCAGCTGCCCGTGGGTGATCCCCACAGACCCCAGCTGCCCACGGACCCCAGCTGCCTGTGGGTGATCGCCACGGACCCCAGCTGCCCGTGGGTGATCCCCACAGACCCCAGCTCCCCATGGGTGATCCCCACGGACCCCAGCTGCCCACGGACCCCAGCTGCCCGTGGGTGATCCCCATGGACCCCAGCTGCCCGTGGGTGATCCCCACAGACCCCAGCTCCCCATGGGTGATCCCCACGGACCCCAGCTGCCCACAGACCCCAGCTGCCCGTGGGTGATCCCCACGGACCCCAGCTGCCCATGGGTGCTCCCCACAGGCCCCAGCTGCCCATGGGTGATGCCCCCAGGCTCCCAGTGCTGCAGCGGAGGGCTCCAGGCCGCTGCAGCCCAGTGCCTGCTGCCCAGGGCTGGGTGCTGGTGGCAGCCCCGGGCTCCCCCTGCAGGGGCTCATCTCTGTAATGCCCTCTGCTGGGGCTGCCTTTGCCCCCCCGGCAATCCCTGCCCCGCCACGGGGCTGCCGGCTCCCAGCCTGCACGGACAGACAGACAGACAGACAGGCTGGCGGGCGGGCGGGCGGGGCTCCATGCCCCGGGGGCTGAGGCGGCAGAGCTGCTCTCCGGGGGGGCAGCCCTGCCAGGGCTCCCGTGGCAGCTCGGGAGCAGTCACTCCAACGAGAGGCTCTGCAGTGCCCTTAATCCCGCGGCTGCCGCTGCTGCAGCCACAGCTGGGGCAGGGTTGCTCACTTGGCTGCCACCTCGGCTGCACCCAGGGGCCTGGGCAGAGGCAGGAGGGGGCCCCCAGCTTCCCTCCATCCCCCTGTGCCTCCCCCCATCCCCCCTGTGCCTCCCTCCATCCCCCCTGTGCCTCCCTCCATCCCCCTGTGCCTCCCTCCATCCCCCTGTGCCTCCCTCCATCCCCCCTGTGCCTCCCTCCATCCCCCTGTGCCTCCCTCCATCCTCCCTGTGCCTCCCCCATCCCCCCTGTGCCTCCCTCCATCCCCCTGTGCCTCCCTCCATCCCCCTGTGCCTCCCTCCATCCCCCTGTGCCTCCCTCCATCCCCCTGTGCCTCCCTCCATCCCCCTGTGCCTCCCTCCATCCCCCCTGTGCCTCCCTCCATCCTCCCTGTGCCTCCCCCCCCATCCCCCCTGTGCCTCCCTCCATCCTCCCTGTGCCTCCCTCCATCCCCCCTGTGCCTCCCTCCATCCTCCCTGTGCCTCCCCCCATCCCCCCTGTGCCTCCCTCCATCCCCCTGTGCCTCCCTCCATCCTCCCTGTGCCTCCCTCCATGCCCCTGTGCCTCCCTCCATCCCCCTGTGCCTCCCTCCATGCCCCTGTGCCTCCCTCCATCCTCCCTGTGCCTCCCTCCATCCCCCCTGTGCCTCCCCCCATCCCCCCTGTGCCTCCCTCCATCCTCCCTGTGCCTCCCTCCATCCCCCCTGTGCCTCCCCCCATCCCCCCTGTGCCTCCCTCCATCCTCCCTGTGCCTCCCCCCATCCCCCCTGTGCCTCCCTCCATCCTCCCTGTGCCTCCCTCCATCCTCCCTGTGCCTCCCTCCATCCCCCCTGTGCCTCCCTCCATCCCCCTGTGCCTCCCCCCATCCCCCCTGTGCCTTCCTCCATCCCCCCTGTGCCTCCCTCCATCCCCCCTGTGCCTCCCTCCATCCCCCCTGTGCCTTCCTCCATCCCCCTGTGCCTCCCTCCATCCTCCCTGTGCCTCCCCCCATCCCCCCTGTGCCTTCCTCCATCCCCCTGTGCCTCCCTCCATCCCCCCTGTGCCTCCCTCCATCCCCCTGTGCCTCCCTCCATCCCCCCTGTGCCTTCCTCCATCCCCCTGTGCCTCCCTCCATCCCCCCTGTGCCTTCCTCCATCCCCCTGTGCCTCCCTCCATCCTCCCTGTGCCTCCCTCCATCCCCCTGTGCCTCCCTCCATCCCCCTGTGCCTTCCTCCATCCCCCTGTGCCTCCCTCCATCCTCCCTGTGCCTCCCTCCATCCCCCTGTGCCTCCCCCCATGCCCCCTGTGCCTCCCCCCATCCCCCTTGTGCCTCCCTCCATCCCCCCTGTGCCTCCCTCCAGCTCTCCTGTGCCTCCTCCTCTGATGCAGCCCAGAGGGAAGCTCCCAGCCCCGGGGCTGGTCTGGTCCTGGCAGGGGCTCTGAGCCTCAGAGTCCTGTCTGAGCAACTTGTGTGGTGCTCCAGGACTCCTCTCCTGCCTTTCCCCAGCACCTCTCCCTCCTGGCCTGGGCCTGGGGCTGAGCCCAGCCAGCTGAGCTCTGGGGGGTTGCTTGTAATGCAGATTAGTTCCTCCCTTGCCACAGGGCTCCTGAGGACTGCCGGGGCTGCATCCCTGCGCTGAGGGTCAGGCACCTCTGCTTCACTTTCTAATCCATTTATAGGTGTCCCTGCTTAGGCTGAGAGCAGCTCAGAGCCACAGCCAGAGCCAGGCACCCCACGGCTCCTGGGAGCCTCCAGGCCATGGCCAGGGCAGAGGAAGATCAGCCAGATCCTCTGCAGTGCCTCAGTGCTGGCACAGAGGGGGATGGGGGAAGGCTCTGCCCCACAGGGCACTGGGCATGGCACTGGGGAGGCTGCACCACGGACCCTGGGCTCAGCTCTGGGCTCCTCACTCCAGGAAGGACATTGAGAGGCTGCAGCAGAGTCAGAGAAGGGCAACAGAGCTGGGGAGGGGTCTGGAGAAGAGGGCTGGGGAGGAGCAGCTGAGGGAGCTGGGGGGTTGAGCCTGGAGCAGAGGAGGCTGAGGAGACCTCATTGCTCTCTGCAGCTCCCTGAGAGGAGGCTGCAGCCAGGGGGGTTGGGCTCTGCTCCCCAGGCTCAGGGGACAGAAGGAGAGGAACTGGCCTGAAACTGTGCCAGGGGAGGCTGAGGTTGGAGAGGAGGCCAAATGTCTTTGCTGGGGGAGTGCTCAGGGCCTGGCAGAGGCTGCCCAGGGAGGTGGTGGAGTCCCCATGGCTGGAGGGGTTGCAGCAAGCTGTGGCCATGGCAGCTGGGGCCAGGGTTGGGTGGCCATGGGGGGGTTGGGTTGGGGTTGGCCTGGATGAGCTCAGAAGCCTTTGCCAAGCCAAACAGCTCCATCCCTCTGTGGCTCTTTGCTGTGCTGCTGGCCCAGAGCCCACAGCCAGAGTGCCCCTGGCCTCGCAGCCTGGGCTGCAGGAAGCTCTTCTGGGACCCCCAGGGCTGGGAGGTTGCTTCTGCTGAGCCCCCCAAGCCTGGCTGCCTGCCCCTGGGCCTGCTGGGGGCCAGGGGCAGTGCCAGAGCCCCGAGCCTGCAGCAGCCGGTGGAGCAGGGGCACCAAGCCTGGCACAGCCTGCTGCTGCTCAGCCTGCCCAGCCCTGCTGCAGCCCAGGGGGTGCTGAGGAGCCGCCGGCTGCTGCACACCCCCCCGAGCACACAGCTGGCTGCTGGGCTCTGCCCGGCCCCAATCCCACCAGCTCCCACAGCCCTGCTCTGGGAGAGGCCTGGCTGGCACGGGGGCTCCTGGGGGGTTCCACTCAGCTCTGGGGAGCTGTGGGGTGGGCATGGCAGGGGCCGGGGATGGAGGTTTGAGCTGCTGTGGTCAATTTGGGGGACAACTGATGGGGACAGGGATGGCCTCGGGGCTGGGGAGGTGATGGGGACAGGGTTGGCCTCAGGGCTGGGGAGGTGATGGGGACAGGGATGGCCTCAGGGCTGGGGAAATGATGGGGACAGGGTTGGCCTCAGGGCTGGGGAAATGATGGGGACAGGGATGGCCTCAGGGCTGGGGAGGTGATGGGGACAGGGTTGGCCTCAGGGCTGGGGAGGTGTTGGGGACAGGGTTGGCCTCAGGGCTGGGGAGGTGATGGGGACAGGGATGGCCTCAGGGCTGCAGTGGTCCCTGGGGAGGTGATGGGCACCAAAACTTCCTTCCCAGGAAGGGTTCTCAGGCCCTGGCCCAGGCTGCCAGGGGGTGGGGGAGTTCCCATCCCTGGGGGTGTTCAGGGACCTGTGGATGTGGTGCTGAGGGAGGTGGGCTGGAGGCAGTGGCTCAGGATGGGGTTGTGAGCTCTGGGTGAGAGCTTGGGCTGGATGCTCTCAGAGGTCTCTTCCAAGCTCACAGTTCCCTGATTCTATGCCCAGGATGATGCCAGGGCTGCAGTGACCCCTGGGGAGCTGATGGGGACAGGGCTGACCCCAGGGCTGGAGAGGCCCTGGGGATGCAATGGGGACAAGGATGCCCCCCAGGAGCATCCCTGACTTGCTGTGCCTCCTGCCTCACTGCCCTCAAGCCTCTCCTTCCCCTGACAAAAGGACCCTGGGGAGGCAGTGGGGCAGGGTGTGGAAAGCAGCTGTGGGCCTCAGGCCCTGGGGGGCTGCTGGGGCAGGATGCTGGCAGCTGGCAGCGCTGGGGCTCTGGGATGGGCACAGGAGTAGCACTGCATGGGGACTGGGACTGCCTCTGGCTGCTGCCGTTGCCATTGCCTGTGCCAGGCTCTCCCCAGCCTCACTCTCAGCAATCTCTTCCTCCTCTCCACTCTCAGTCTCCCCTCTCCCAGCCCAAAGCCATTGTCCCTCAGCCTGTCCCTCCCAGCCCTTGCCCCAGGTCCCTCCCCAGCTCTCCTGCAGCCCTTCAGCTCCTGCAAGGCTGCTCTGAGGCCTCCCTGGAGCCTTCTCCCTGGATGCCCTGAGGATAGAGGGCAGGATCCTCTCCCTCCAGCTCTGGCAATGGGCACTGGCAGCCCAGAAGGCCAATGGCAGCTGTGCTGCCATTGGCCTTCTGGGCTGCCAGTGCCCATTGCTGGCTGCTGCTCAGCACCCCCAGGTCCTGCTCTCAGCATCCTTTGCTTTGATTCACACAACACAACCCAGGCCAGGAGGTCTCCCTGCAGCCTTCTCTCCTCTCCTCTCCACTCTCACTCTCCCCTCTCCCAGCTCAAAGCCGTTGTCCCTCATCCTGTCCCTCCCAGCCCTTGCCCCAAGTCCCTCCCCAGCTCTCCTGCAGCCCTTCAGGTGCTGGAAGGCTGCTCCGAGCTCTCCCTGCAGCCTCCTCCCCTGCAGGCTGCGCAGCCCCAGCTCGGCTCTCGCAGGCTGGGTGCGGGTGGGGGGCGCCAGCGGTGGGACCGTGCCCTCCATCTCCTCCCTGCTCTCCTCGCCCCCTCCCCGCAGGAGTTCGCCACCCTGACCCGCGAGCTGAGCGCCTGCCGGGAGCAGCTGCTGGAGCGGGAGGAGGAGATCTCGGAGCTGAAGGCTGAGCGCAACAACACTCGGGTGAGGCTCTGCCCCTGCGCCGGCCCCGGCGGCCGCCGGGGGTGGGGGTGGGGGGTGGGGGTGGGGGGGCTGCTGCCGACCCTGCCGGCCCCGGACCGCTCACAGCGCCCCCCACCCCCCGGCCCCCTGCAGCTCCTGCTGGAGCACCTGGAGTGCCTGGTGTCCAGGCACGAGCGGTCCCTGCGGATGACGGTGGTCAAGCGCCAGGCGCAGTCCCCCTCGGGGGTCTCCAGCGAGGTGGAGGTGCTGAAGGCTCTCAAGTCCCTCTTCGAGCACCACAAGGCGCTGGATGAGAAGGTGAGCAGGCTGCTGGCGCCTCTGCCCGCTCAGCCCACGGCCAGCCCCTGCCCCAGGGCCGGCCTCAGCTCAGAGGGGGTTGGGGTTGGAAGGGAGCTCAAGGCTCAGCCCCCTGCCGTGCCCAGGGACCCCCTCCCACCGGCACAGCTTGCTCAGGGCCTCAGCCAGCCTGGTCCTCAACACCTCCAGGCAGGGGCACAGCCACAACCTGTGCCAGGCTCTCCCCAGCCTCACTGCCAACGATCTCTTCCTCCTCTCCACTCTCAGTCTCCCCTCTCCCAGCTCAAAGCCATTGTCCCTCAGCCTGTCCCTCCCAGCCCTTGTCCCGAGTCCCTCCCCAGCTCTCCTGGAGCCCTTCAGGTGCTGGAAGGCTGCTCTGAGGTCTCCCTGGAGCCTTCTCCCTGGATGCCCTGAGGATAGAGGGCAGGATCCTCTCCCTCCAGCTCTGGCAATGGGCACTGGCAGCCCAGAAGGCCAATGGCAGCTGTGCTGCCATTGGCCTTCTGGGCTGCCAGTGCCCATTGCTGGCTCCTGCTCAGCACCCCCAGGTCCTTCTCTCAGCATCCTTTGCTTTGACTCACACAACACAACCCAGGCCAAGTCCCTCCCCAGCTCTCCTGGAGCCCCTTCAGCTCCTGCAAGGCTGCTCTGAGCTCTCCCTGGAGCCTCCTCTCCTCCAGGCTGCACAGCCCCGGCTCCCCCAGCCTGGCCCCTGCTCTCTTCCTCATCTCCTCACCTCTCCACCTCCTCTTCCCTCCTGCTGGCTCCCACTGTTTGTGTTTCTGAGCTGGGTGGTGGCCCTGGGAAAGATCTGGGGCCACCCCTATGCTGCAGCTGGTTGGGTCTGAGGGCCCTGGGGGTGAAGGATGTCCTCCCCTGGGTCTCTCCTGCGGTGGTGCTGGGTGCTGGCACCTGGCTCCCTGCTGCAGTCCCTGCATTGGGATTCTTGCTGTGCCTCCTGCCTCACTGCCCTCAAGCCTCTCCTTCCCCCTGACAAAAGGACCCTTCAGGCTGCCCTGGCCAGCCCCAGCAGCCAGCTTGGCCCAGGCTGCTCCTCTCCCAAGTGCCTTCACTCTCCCAGGCAAGGGCCTGGAGCATCCCTGAGGCTCTGAAGCACCAGAGCCTGGCTCCTGGGCAGACACAGGACCACAGCTCACAGATGTCAGGGGTTGGAAGGGAACAAGCCCCCTGCCAGAGCAGGAGCACAGCACCCAGCACAGGGCACCCAGGGACACATCCAGACAGGGCTGGGAAGGCTCCAGAGCAGGAGACTCCACAACCCCTCTGGGCAGCCTGCTGCAGGGCTCTGGGAGCCTCCCAGGGCAGAAGTTCCTCCTCCTGCTGAGCTGCAGCCTCCTGTGCTGCAGGTTCCATCCACTGCCCCTTGGCCTGTCCCAGGGAGCAGCTGAGCAGAGCCTGGCCCTGGCCCCTCCCTCTGGACCCCCAGCCCCCAGCTATTGATAGCCATTGATCAGATCCCTCTCAGCCTTCTCCTCTCCAGACTGGGCAGCCCCAGGGCTCTCAGCCTCTCCTCTCAGGGCACTGCTCCAGGTCCCTTCAGCAGCCTTGCAGCCCTCCCTTGGACTCTCTCCCACAGATCCCTGTCCCGGGGGCTGCCAGCTGCCCCAGCCCCTGGGCAGGGCTGAGGAATGGCCTCTGCCATTGTGCCACACCTCTGCAGGTCAGGGAGCGCTTGAGAGCAGCCTTGGAGCGAGTGGCAACCCTGGAGGAGCAGCTGGTGGATGCCCATCGGCAGGTAGGGCTGGGCTGGGGCTGGGCTGGGGCTGGGGGCTGGGGCTGGGGCTGGGGCTGGGGCTGGGGGCTGGGGCTGGGGCTGGGGCTGGGGCTGGGGGCTGGGGCTGGGGCTGGGGCTGGGGCTGGGGCTGGGGGTGGGGCTGGGGGTGGGGGGGCTGGGGCTGGGGCTGGGGGTGGGGGCTGGGGCTGGGGCTGGGGCTGGGGGGCTGGGGGTGGGGGCTGGGGCTGGGGCTGGGGCTGGGGCTGGGGGTGGGGGCTGGGGCTGGGGCTGGGGCTGGGGGCTGGGGGGTGGGGGCTGGGGCTGGGGCTGGGGCTGGGGGTGGGGGCTGGGGCTGGGGCTGGGGGCTGGGGCTGGGGGCTGGGGCTGGGGCTGGGGCTGGGGCTGGGGCTGGAGCTGGGGCTGGAGCTGGGGCTGGGGCTGGGGCTGGGGCTAGGGCTGGCCTGGGGCTGGGGCTGGGGCTGGGGGTGGGGGCTGGGGCTGGGGCTGGAGCTGGGGCTGGAGCTGGGGCTGGGGCTGGGGCTGGGGCTGGGGCTGGGGCTGGGGCTGGAGCTGGGGCTGGAGCTGGGGCTGGGGCTGGGGGTGGGGGCTGGGGGTGGGGCTGGAGCTGGGGCTGGAGCTGGGGCTGGGGCTGGGGCTGGGGCTGGGGGTGGGGCTGGGGGCTGGGGCTGGGGCTGGGGCTGGGGCTGGGGCTGGGGCTGGGGCTGGAGCTGGGGCTGGGGCTGGGGCTGGAGCTGGGGCTGGGGCTGGAGCTGGGGGTGGAGCTGGGGCTGGGGCTGGGGGTGGGGGCTGGGGCTGGGGCTGGGGCTGGGGCTGGGGCTGGGGGTGGGGCTGGGGGTGGGGCTGGGGCTGGGGCTGGGGCTGGGGCTGGGGGGTGGGGCTGGGGGCTGGGGCTGGGGGTGGGGCTGGGGGCTGGGGCTGGGGCTGGGGCTGGGGCTGGGGCTGGGGCTGGGGGTGGGGCTGGGGGCTGGGGCTGGGGGGTGGGGCTGGGGGTGGGGCTGGGGCTGGAGCTGGGGCTGGGGCTGGGGCTGGGGCTGGGGGTGGGGCTGGGGGTGGGGCTGGGGCTGGAGCAGGGGCTGGGGCTGGGGCTGGGGCTGGGGCTGGGGGTGGGGCTGGGGGTGGGGCTGGGGGTGGGGCTGGGGCTGGGGCTGGGGCTGGGGCTGGGGGTGGGGCTGGGGCTGGGGCTGGGGCTAGGGCTGGCCTGGGGCTGGGGCTGGGGCTGGGGGTGGGGGCTGGGGGTGGGGGCTGGGGGTGGGGCTGGAGCTGGGGCTGGGGCTGGGGCTGGGGCTGGGGCTGGGGGCTGGGGCTGGGGCTGGGGCTGGGGCTGGGGCTGGAGCTGGGGCTGGAGCTGGGGCTGGGGCTGGGGGTGGGGGCTGGGGGTGGGGCTGGAGCTGGGGCTGGAGCTGGGGCTGGGGCTGGGGCTGGGGCTGGGGGTGGGGCTGGGGGCTGGGGCTGGGGCTGGGGCTGGGGCTGGGGCTGGGGCTGGGGCTGGAGCTGGGGCTGGGGCTGGAGCTGGGGGTGGAGCTGGGGCTGGGGCTGGGGGGTGGGGGCTGGGGCTGGGGCTGGGGCTGGGGCTGGGGCTGGGGCTGGGGGTGGGGCTGGGGGTGGGGCTGGGGCTGGGGCTGGGGGTGGGGCTGGGGGCTGGGGCTGGGGGTGGGGCTGGGGCTGGAGCTGGGGCTGGGGCTGGGGCTGGGGCTGGGGGTGGGGCTGGGGGTGGGGCTGGGGCTGGAGCAGGGGCTGGGGCTGGGGCTGGGGCTGGGGCTGGGGGTGGGGCTGGGGGCTGGGGCTGGGGGCTGGGGCTGGGGCTGGGGCTGGGGGTGGGGCTGGGGGGTGGGGCTGGGGGCTGGGGCTGGGGCTGGGGCTGGGGGTGGGGCTGGGGGCTGGGGCTGGGGCTGGGGTGGGGCTGGGGCTGGAGCAGGGGCTGGGGCTGGGGCTGGGGCTGGGGCTGGGGGGTGGGGCTGGGGGCTGGGGCTGGGGGTGGGGCTGGGGCTGGAGCTGGGGCTGGGGCTGGGGGTGGGGCTGGGGGCTGGGGCTGGGGCTGGGGCTGGCCTGGGGCTGGGGCTGGGGCTGGGGCTGGGGCTGGGGCTGGGGGCTGGGGGTGGGGGCTGGGGCTGGGGCTGGGGCTGGGGGGCTGGGGCTGGGGCTGGGGCTGGGGCTGGGCCTGGGGCTGGGGCTGGGGCTGGGGCTGGGGCTGGGGGCTGGGGGTGGGGGCTGGGGCTGGGGCTGGGGCTGGAGCTGGGGCTGGAGCTGGGGCTGGGGCTGGGGCTGGGGCTGGGGCTGGCCTGGGGCTGGGGGTGGGGGCTGGGGCTGGGGCTGGGGCTGGGGGCTGGGGGTGGGGGCTGGGGCTGGGGCTGGCCTGGGGCTGGGGGTGGGGGCTGGGGCTGGGGCTGGGGCTGGAGCTGGGGCTGGGGCTGGGGCTGGGGCTGGGGCTGGGGCTGGGGGCTGGGGGTGGGGGGTGGGGGCTGGGGCTGGGGCTGGGGCTGGGGGCTGGGGGTGGGGGCTGGGGCTGGGGCTGGGGCTGGGGGTGGGGGCTGGGGCTGGGGCTGGGGCTGGGGGCTGGGGGTGGGGCTGGGGCTGGGGCTGGGGCTGGGGCTGGGGGTGGGGCTGGGGGTGGGGCTGGGGGGGGGGCTGGGGCTGGGGGCTGGGGCTGGGGCTGGGGCTGGGGCTGGGGCTGGGGCTGGGGGTGGGGGCTGGGGCTGGGGCTGGGGGCTGGGGGTGGGGGCTGGGGCTGGGGCTGGGGCTGGGGCTGGGGCTGGAGCTGGGGCTGGAGCTGGGGCTGGGGCTGGGGCTGGGGCTGGGGGTGGGGGCTGGGGCTGGGGCTGGGGCTGGGGGCTGGGGGTGGGGGATGGGGCTGGGGCTGGGGCTGGGGCTGGGGCTGGGGGCTGGGGGTGGGGGCTGGGGCTGGGGCTGGGGCTAGGGCTGGCCTGGGGCTGGGGCTGGGGCTGGGGGTGGGGGCTGGGGGGTGGGGCTGGAGCTGGGGCTGGGGCTGGGGCTGGGGGTGGGGCTGGGGCTGGGGCTGGGGCTGGGGCTGGGGGTGGGGCTGGGGGTGGGGCTGGGGCTGGGGCTGGGGCTGGGGCTGGGGCTGGGGGTGGGGGCTGGGGGTGGGGCTGGAGCTGGGGCTGGGGGTGGGGCTGGGGGTGGGGCTGGGGCTGGGGCTGGGGGTGGGGCTGGGGGTGGGGCTGGGGCTGGAGCTGGGGGTGGGGCTGGGGGTGGGGCTGGGGCTGGAGCTGGGGCTGGAGCTGGGGCTGGGGCTGGGGGTGGGGCTGGGGGTGGGGCTGGGGCTGGGGCTGGGGCTGGGGCTGGGGGTGGGGCTGGGGGCTGGGGCTGGGGGTGGGGCTGGGGCTGGAGCTGGGGCTGGGGCTGGGGCTGGGGCTGGGGGTGGGGCTGGGGGTGGGGCTGGGGCTGGAGCAGGGGCTGGGGCTGGGGCTGGGGCTGGGGCTGGGGCTGGGGCTGGGGGTGGGGGCTGGGGCTGGGGGTGGGGCTGGGGCTGGAGCTGGGGCTGGGGCTGGGGCTGGGGCTGGGGCTGGGGCTGGGGGTGGGGCTGGGGGCTGGGGCTGGGGCTGGGGCTGGCCTGGGGCTGGGGCTGGGGCTGGGGGCTGGGGCTGGGGCTGGGGCTGGGGCTGGGCCTGGGGCTGGGGCTGGGGCTGGGGCTGGGGGCTGGGGGTGGGGGCTGGGGCTGGGGCTGGGGCTGGGGCTGGGGCTGGGGCTGGGGCTCGGCTGGGGCTGGGGCTGAGCTGGGGCTGGGGCTTGGCTGGGGCTGGGGCTGAGCTGGGGCTGGGGTGGGGGCTGGGGGTGGGGCTGGGGCTGGGGCTGGGGCTGAGCTGGGGCTCGGGCTCGGCTGGGGCTGGGGCTGAGCTGGGGCTGGGGCAGGGGGTGGTGGTGGGGCTGGGGCTGGGGCTGGAGCTGGGGCTGGGGCTGGGGCTCGGCTGGGGCTGGGGCTGGGGTGGGGGCTGGGGGTGGGGGTGGGGTTGGGGCTGGGGGCTGGGGCTGGGGGTGGGGCGGGGGCTGGGACTGGGGCTGGGGCTGGGGCTGGGGCTGGGAATGGGGCTCGGCTGGGGCTGGGGCTGAGCTGGGGCTGGGGCAGGGGGTGGGGGTGGGGCTGGGGCTGAGCTGGGGCTGGGGCTCGGCTGGGGCTGGGGCTGAGCTGGGGCTGGGGCTCGGCTGGGGCTGGGGCTGAGCTGGGGCTGGGGCTCGGCTGGGGCTGGGGCTGAGCTGGGGCTGGGGCTCGGCTGGGGCTGGGGCTGAGCTGGGGCTGGGGCTCGGCTGGGGCTGGGGCTGGGGCTGGGGCTGGGGTGGGGGCTGGGGGTGGGGGGTGGGGCTGGGGGCTGGGGCTGGGGGTGGGGCGGGGGCTGGGACTGGGGCTGGGGCTGGGAATGGGGCTCGGCTGGGGCTGGGGCTGAGCTGGGGCTGGGGCAGGGGGTGGTGGTGGGGCTGGGGCTGGGGCTGAGCTGGGGCTGGGGCAGGGGGTGGGGGTGGGGCTGGGGCTGGGGCTGAGCTGGGGCTGGGGGTGGGGCTGGGGCTGGGGCTGAGCTGGGGCTGGGGCAGGGAGTGGGGGTGGGGCTGGGGCTGGGGCTGAGCTGGGGCTGGGGCTCGGCTGGGGCTGGGGCTGAGCTGGGGCTGGGGCTCGGCTGGGGCTGGGGCTGGGGCTGGGGCTGGGGTGGGGGCTGGGGGGTGGGGGTGGGGCTGGGGGCTGGGGCTGGGGGTGGGGTGGGGGCTGGGACTGGGGCTGGGGCTGGGAATGGGGCTCGGCTGGGGCTGGGGCTGAGCTGGGGCTGGGGCTGGGGGTGGTGGTGGGGCTGGGGCTGGGGCTGAGCTGGGGCTGGGGCAGGGGGTGGGGGTGGGGCTGGGGCTGGGGCTGAGCTGGGGCTGGGGGTGGGGCTGGGGCTGGGGCTGAGCTGGGGCTGGGGCTGAGCTGGGGCTGGGGCTGGGGCAGGGGGTGGGGGTGGGGCTGGGCTGGGGCTGGGGCTGGGGCTGGGGCTGGGGCTGAGCTGGGGCTGGCTCTGCTGGAGCTCCCTGGCCCCTGCTGGCTCTGCCGGAGCTCCCTGGCCCCTGCTGGCTCTGATGGAGCTCCCTGGCCCCTGCTGGCTCTGATGGAGCTCCCTGGCCCCTGCTGGCTCTGCCGGAGCTCCCTGGCCCCTGCTGGCTCTGCCGGAGCTCCCTGGCCCCTGCTGGCTCTGCCGGAGCTCCCTGGCCCCTGCTGGCTCTGCCGGAGCTCCCTGGCCCCTGCTGGCTCTGATGGAGCTCCCTGGCCCCTGCTGGCTCTGCCGGAGCTCCCTGGCCCCTGCTGGCTCTGCTGGAGCTCCCTGGCCCCTGCTGGCTCTGCTGGAGCTCTCTGGCCCCTGCTGGCTCTGATGGAGCTCCCTGGCCCCTGCTGGCTCTGATGGAGCTCCCTGGCCCCTGCTGGCTCTGCTGGAGCTCTCTGGCCCCTGCTGGCTCTGATGGAGCTCCCTGGCCCCTGCTGGCTCTGATGGAGCTCCCTGGCCCCTGCTGGCTCTGCCGGAGCTCCCTGGCCCCTGCTGGCTCTGATGGAGCTCCCTGGCCCCTGCTGGCTCTGCCGGAGCTCCCTGGCCCCTGCTGGCTCTGATGGAGCTCCCTGGCCCCTGCTGGCTCTGCTGGAGCTCTCTGGCCCCTGCTGGCTCTGATGGAGCTCCCTGGCCCCTGCTGGCTCTGCTGGAGCTCCCTGGCCCCTGCTGGCTCTGCCGGAGCTCCCTGGCCCCTGCTGGCTCTGCTGGAGCTCCCTGGCCCCTGCTGGCTCTGCTGGAGCTCCCTGGCCCCTGCTGGCTCTGATGGAGCTCCCTGGCCCCTGCTGGCTCTGATGGAGCTCCCTGGCCCCTGCTGGCTCTGATGGAGCTCCCTGCCCCCCAGGTGGCCGCTCTGCAGCAGGGAGCCGCTCGGGAGGTGCCGGCAGGGGAGAGGGACGAGAGGGAGCCCAAGGAGGCAGCACAGAAGCTGCCCTGGAAGGTGAGTGCCCAGAAACCTCTGCCCTGGGCTGCTCTCCCTGGCTCCTGGTTCTCCAAGCCCCTCGTGCTGGCCCCAGGGTGCAGGAAGCGTTTCCCCTCCCCTGTGGGGCAAACCCTCGGGGCCAAGCCCTCCCCGCTGGCTCCAGGCGG